>JARQZK010004396.1:387500-402500 GCA_030704885.1 Cynegetis impunctata | reverse complement strand
AGAAAACAATAAAATAAATTTCTTAGATATGACTTTAATTAGAAGAGAAGATGGTTCAATTATCACAGATTGGTACAACAAAAAGACTTGGTCGGAAAGATACCTTAATTACAATTCGCTCGTACCTATGAAATATAAGAAAAGTGTAGTGAATTCTCTCACAGATAGAGCAGTTAAACTATCCAACCCTGAATTAAGACCTAAAAATATGAGAAAAATTAAAGAAGTTTTAGACAAGAACGATTATCCAAAAAAATTTTACGAACCAATTATTAAAAAAAGAATACAACAAATTTATAACCAAAATAGCCAAAAAACAAAAAATGTCGATGAGGAAATAAAATACGTGGGAATGGAATTTATACCAGAAATATCTTACAAAATAAGCAACGTCCTGAAGAAGTACAATATAAAAATAGGCCACATACCTAATAACATAACTGGCTCGTTGTATACAAAAA
Organism: Cynegetis impunctata; assembly: GCA_030704885.1. Taxonomy (NCBI): domain Eukaryota; kingdom Metazoa; phylum Arthropoda; class Insecta; order Coleoptera; family Coccinellidae; genus Cynegetis; species Cynegetis impunctata. The sequence continues at coordinate 402,039 of JARQZK010004396.1, read as the reverse complement.
TGAAACCGAAAATAGAACGACAAAACGAAACACATACGGTATATTCAATAGATTGCATTGATTGTGATACGTGTTATATATATATAACACAAAACAGTATTTGAACAGAAGATTATACGAACATGAATACTCTATACGAACAAACAAAAAAACAACTGCGCTTGCAAAACATGCTATTGAACAACTACATTCGTTCGATTTTAAAAATGCGAAAATTATTGGAAAAGAAAAACAACAACAAAAAAGAAACATAATGGAGATGATAGCCATCCAAAGAGAAGAAAAAACAACATTAAACTCAAGAGCTGACATTGAAAACTTCGGAAGAATATACCATAACATCATTCACCGAGAAAACTGAGAAAATACGAATTAAGAAAGAGGAGGAGTTAATCACGTGAGATAACCAGTATGACATCGACGACCTTGCTATGTAATACAAAGACTGTTGAATAATGAATTAATTGTGAAATTGTTTTGAAAATGACTAGAAGTCGAAACGCGTAAATAATAATTATAGTATATTTTAATAAATAGTAAATGTGTGTGCAAATAATTATTAAATGTTGACATTATCCTAGTGAAATAAACCCTGAATATATAAATGTCAGTAAATACCAACGAAATTATATATATATGTATATATATATATATATATATATGTATATATATATATATATATATATATATATATATATATATATATATATATATATATATATATATATATATATATATATATATATATATATATATATATATATATAAATATCTATCAGTGAGATTATTAGAAATCCTTAAAAGACTATTAGTCGTTAAATAGAAGATATTCAATCATGAAACTTCAAGTAGGTAATGAAAAGTATCCGAAAACAAGGAACTCGAATTGTGAATTCAAGTAAAACTCTAAATAAGGATAATTTACACAAGGTAGAGTAAAATAAACCTAATTGGTAGATAGAATGTTTCATTTAAAGAAGTTGTATTACGAATATTTTACACTCGAATGCTGCTTTTCGTTCTATTTAGTACTCTCTGGGCCTAATGGAAATTCGACCCTGAAAAATTTCCCTTTAACTTGAAATAAAAATTATAAGTTAAGCTGATGAGAATTTTACTACTTGTTATTTTTATATAGAACAATAAGCTATACGTATTATAAAGTTATGAATGTATACAATAGGTTCCTTGATATTTTCAATTCATGGAAATTTCCATGCTTGAACATTTTTAAGGAATAAAGTATAAAGCTTAAAATAAAAAACACTTGGCTTATGTTTCACAATATAAAAAATATTCAGATACTGTATTTAGCAGTAACGAAGAGTCGACATGTTTCGAGTTATGAACTCATTATCAAGACTACAGGAGAGTATTACATCCTAATTTATAAAATAGACAAAAGCAAAGGTGATACCTGAAAATCAATTTGTTCGTTTACAAGGGGCAATTGACTAATATGGGAGGAACTTATTTCGAGAATTTCAAGAAGGTCAAGGCGCTTTCCTTTGTTACCTGAATGTAACAATTTGGTTTTGTTGAAATCCAGGAAGTGATTGAATTTTATACAATGTTCAGAGAAGCCAGTGGTATTTTTGTTTTGTAAAATTGACTTTTCATGTTCTTCAACACGAATATTTATATTCCTTCATGTCTGTCCAATATAGAAAGCAGGACATTCGTGGCAAAATATTTTGTAAACACCACTGTTTTCTCCGATGTTAGATTTTTCTTCATTATTGACCAAGAATGACTTCAAGTTTCTTTAATTTGTACAAATTGTTTTAACGTTAATTTTCGATAGTCTGTTGAAAATTTTGCTACTCAAATTAGGCACGTAATTTATTGGGAAGTATTTTTGTTCTTCATTAATAGTTTGCGTGGGGTATATTGAATGCAACAGATACTTTATTCGTTTTTTCCCCATGAGCTTGTCGATAAGACTTTCATTGTAACCGTTATTAGTGGCTAATACTTTAATTGTATCAAATTCAGTTTGAAAATTTGTTTCCGATAATGGAATAGTAAACAACCTAAGTATGAACGAATGAAAAGCACTGAGTTTTATTTTAATGTGTTGGTTACTGTCGCTGTGAATTAAAGTATCTGTGAAGGTTGGTTTTCTATAAATTTTGAAAGTAAGAGAATTCAAATTCCTAGCAATCTGAACGTCTAAGAAATTCAAGATACCGTTTTCGTTTTCTACTTCTTTTGTAAATTGAATCGAGTTGTAGAAAGTATTTATATATTCAAGGAAATTATCTAACTGCCTATCTGTACCGGTCCAAATACAAAAAATATCATCTACATAACGCCTCCATAATGAAACGTTAGTAATTAAATTATTATTAGCATTGAAAATGTTTTCTTCTAAGTTATTCATGAAAATTTCACTCAACAAAGGCGGTAACGGTGATCCCATGGGCAATCCGTCTTCTTGTTTGTATATTATATTATTAAATTTGAAATAACTCTGTTTCAAACATAAGTTTAAAGCAGACATTGTTTCGTTGACTGCTTGAGTTGTTAAATTTGGGTTCATCTCTAGATATATAACATTTTTAAGCGGGTTTTCATTTAGGAGTAGAAATATTACGTTTGGCTTATATAAAAATCTGATTTTTAATTGACTGGCTTCAACATCTAAACTGTTTGTTGCACTGAATAGTATTGGAGGCTTTCGGCCTCATTTCTAGCCCTCACGGTCTACTGTTGGATATATTTAGTCGAAAGCAAGTTGCATATTCTAGTAGGGTGCATGGCATGTTCAAACCTTTTTTATGATAGAGTTTTTATTTTGATATCTAGATTTTTCGTATTTTGTACTCTCAATATCAATCATCGTTAAAAACAAATATCCTTTTTGAATTTTTTGAATGATATTTGTTATCTAGAATTAACTGCATAACTTTATCGTCCTTAATGAATTTTATTTCGGAGTTATTTCATCACTTGACTGCGAGTGTAAATCTATTTTGATGAAAGAAGTTGAATCAAAAAATTGAATTTGAGTGTACTCATGCATTCGTATGGTACACTTCACAAAAAAATATTAAACTCTTAAGTTTCGGCTTTAACATAGCAATTAAATTTCATGTTTAGATGTGTTACCTACATGAAATAAATAAATTGAAAGTTTTTATGATTTTCAATAATGCTTTGATATTCTTTAATTCTTGTATTCACTTTACGGTAGGAGCTACCAACATGAACTTTGACACAAACACTACATCTGAATTTGTGAACATTTAATTTAACAGACTTCAAATTCTTTATTTTTATTGTTATGTGTTTATGAAAACTTCAATAATGAAAATATATAAAAATATAAAGAATAATATTTGAACAATAGAATTATTTTCCATTGTTCTATATATATATATATATATATATATATATATATATATATATATATATATATATATACTTAGACATATTATTGAGATGAGCTGAATTAATAAAGATAAGTTAGTTAATTAAATACTCATGTTTATGCTCGTTAATTTTATGCTCCTGTTCAATCATCTTCATCTGAAACTGATATAGATATGGTTAATTTTCTTAGATTAACAACAAAGAAAATTCATTTTGATAGATTTATTACGGTAGGTACATCTAATATACAAATATTATTCATTCATAGTTCTGGGTAGGATGCCAAACAAGCAACACAACACTTATTTCCGCTATTTCTGGCAAGTCTGAGGTATCCTTCACTTCCCCACGACGTACCTAAAGAACTCTTTATGAGGTAAAAGTCTTTTCTCCCAGTGCCATAACCTACTGCTAACATTGCTTCATCTACGTACTTAGAGTCACAGTCGTCGTCGTCGAATATTCCTCTCTTATAAAAATGAAAATTCCAAGTGGTGCTCAGATGTACAGCTATAGGTCCTTTCGTTGCGATAGCTTCCGTCAAACTGCCTTCGTCTCGTTTGGGAATATTGACATAGCTAGATAATTTAGTTACAGATTCGAATTTATCGGACATGCACACTCCAGGAAGTCCTACTACATAAGGATAATCCGCCTCGCTGGAAACACCATATTCTTTCACATAGTCATAACCATTGGTTATAGAACCAGAAAAACATTCTCGGTTATCATCACTTTCTGAGCAATCCACTAGTTCTTGCGCACTGAGAGCAACTAAAGATTTCTTGGTTATTCCTAGCTGTCCCTCTAAGGCACCTGTCTGAAAATCAAATCAAATCTAAGTATTGAATAATGAAATAGTTAAAGGAAATTGAGCTCGAAAATACATGTCCAAATTATATTTACCACGCTGAAAGGCCAACCACCCTTACACCAATTTTGGTCCTGCACAGGAGTGACTATGCCTTTTTCCCTCCAGTCGACGTTTTCAGGTGCAACGAAGTTTGGTGTTTGAACGAATGTTTTACCATTTCTCAGTGTTTTTGTTTCATTTAACATTCTCCTATTCCTGTAGCTAGCGAATTCACTTCGAGACATGTCTGCAAATTGATTGATTCCCATTTCGTAACTACTCTGCCCGTTTTCGAAGAGCTTGTTATGAGATTCGATACGATGCAGGTTGTCTTGGAAGATGGCAAAGCGTTTGCGGGCTTCTACTGGGGATCGGTAAGATTTACCGAAGTCAGCCTGGGAAAATATTTATCAATTTCAATATCAAACTCAACAAGTTAGACTCATGGAGGCTATAATGTCATTTTCACTCATCGTCGAATATAGAATAAAGTGTTATAGAATTATGCAGCATTGAAATTTTTGGGTATTTTGAATTAAAATCGGCATTTTTCAATGATTTAGTACTCGGAAATATTTGTAAATACAAATTCCAGATTATTGACTTGATACTACTAATAGAGTACCGAAAATAAAATTTTACCTGGAATTTGGCCCATTGCTGCTGTACATCTTGATCTTCAACAGCGTTGACAGACACCAGAACCACTGCTAAAATGATAAATGCAGTTTTCATTGTAACGATATCTAGGTATCTTAGCTAAAGTTTTATCAAACTTTCAAGAAGTTCCAATAACTGGACTATTTATACCCAAAATATTCTTTTTATATCTCCACATGGAACTGATTGTGGGTTTATGGAAAATATTGTAATTTATCCCTCTCCCCAAATCAGTTTTTACGTTTGATTTGTCAATCTATTATATCTTTTAAGTGGAAGATTAAAATTTGAAGTACTTATTGGTTTCAAATTGGAGGTTCTTATGGACAAATTCAGTCAAAGTTTTATGAGAAATATTCTACGAATTATGAATTGTTGATTAGTTTTAGCCCAATTCTTCACAATGGCGCATGTAAAAAAATGATATCTTATTAAATTGATAAATTGCACCAAAGAAGTACAAATCAATATAAAGCTGTTATAATTAACTCATTCAATACATTCGCAGCAGTGCCTCTTCTTATACTTGTTTTTTTGATTTTATACAGATATTTCTGGATATCAGCACATTCTCGAAAATATTAGGATACTCTCGAGAGTATTGTAACATTCTAATTATATAAATAATACATCCATAAGTTAACTGGAATCAGATGAAATTTAATTTACACAAAAACAATGAAATTATCACAAAATGGCATAGAAAAGAAATTTTTTCACAAAGAACATTGAACTACAATATTTCACATCATTTGTCACAAAAGAAAAGTTTAATTATCGGATATATAAACAAAGCACTTAAACTTACTTCACCTACACGCAGACATGAAACATTACAAGATGTCCATGAATTACTCATAAAAAGCGATTACTCAATAAAACTTATACAGAAAATCACTAAAAATAGAATTCATAAACTTCACAACACATTAGAAACGTCAGACAAAGAAAATATTAACAGAAAATATATTCCTCTTCCATATATTCCTCATTTAAGTAATAACATATCACATATTTTAAACCCACACTGCACAAAATCAAATAAAACGAATATATTCTGAATTAAAAAGTAAAACACCTCTTCTGCAAAAATCTCATGTTGTTTGTAGTAGACCCTGTAATAATTGTAATAAATCATATATAGGACAAACTTTTCAAAATTTAGAAGAAAGATTGAAAGCACACAAATATACCAAAACACAAACCACAGCACTAAGCAAACATAAAAATAATGAGAATCATAGTTTCAACTTTAATAGCAGAAAAATTTTAGAAATAGAGAAATATCAAAAACGCAGAGAAATTTTAAAAATGTTAGATATTCAAAAAAAATTAAATGAAGTAGTAAATGATAGAACAAATATAAAACATTTATGTTCAATATATTACGCAGATTTAATTCTTCAATTTTTCTAAGAAACAACGTAAACCAAAACAAAAAACTCCTCTTCGACAAAATTTAAACATGTAGAATTTTCAATTTTTCTAAAAAGAAGGTATAGTTTAGAACATGTGATCTTCAAAATTACAAGTAATGTCTTTTTAAAGACAAATCCAACAATCAAATATTTTAAACCTATTTTGTACATTACGTGGGTGAAGGTTTCTGTGGTATCCTTTCCATCTAATATCAACAGACCTGACTGTTGATATTGGGACTTAATAGCACGTAATTAATAACTGAAGACGGCCACCGACGTAATAAAAAAAATTTTGAAAAAAATATAAATAGTACCCTATTCTTTGACTTTTCAAAATCAAAATAATTTGAACCTATTTCGAACATTACGTGGGTAAAGGTTTCTGTGGTTTCCCTTACCATCTAATGATAACAGATTTGAATAATAATATTGGACTGAATAGCACGTAATAAATAACAGAGAAAAATTTTTGATGAAACATAGTAGTCTTTTCTAACTATTCAATTTTTTTGAAATCAATAAATGTCAAAGAGATTTCAATATTTCAAAAGTTTTGAAAAAGCCACGAATGTCGTGGTGAAACGTCAACTTTTTAATAAAATCAAGTGTTTTTGAGATTCACCAAGTCTGTTAATTATCAAAAAGTTATATATATATATATATATATATATATATATATATATATATATATATATATATATATATATATATATATATATATATATTTGTATATATGAGTATCATATTCGTATAGATAGTAGATTGTTAGTGAAAATTTTAATCTATTCTCCACTTCAAAATCACACGTAGTCTATAATAAATAACTATGCTTCCTTCAATATTAAATTTCGACGAATATTTTTTTACTTGAAGGAAATGATATTAATTGGTTTTTTATTCACTTACTAAATGTATGCGTTTTTAAGTAAACATTTCGCCCTCGTTGATAATAATAATAATTTATTAATCCTTTAAGACATTTGACAAATGTATAGGATAAGTCAATTACAAATAATTGCAAAATACAACAGCACTCAACAATTAACATACGAACCGTAAAATGGAAAATTTATCTGAGAGTCACAAAACAAAATAACAAATTAAGATCAAGGTAATAAGTGTAAAGTACAAAATTGAGTCAGTGCATTATCCAGCATAAACTCCTCCACGCCATAATAACCCTTGGATAGTAGCACTGTCTTGAGACATTTTTTAAGTGTAATTTGGCTTAGATGTCAAAAATTTTCAGGTAGATGATTGTATAATTTAATTCCCTGATATATATGGCTCTGTTGAAATTTAGCAGTTTTGTGTTTAGGGATAGTCAGTGAAGCGCTATTTCTCGTCGGATAATTATGAACCGTACTATGCGTTTCAAATGAATTGATAGTCTCCTTTATGAACAGAATACAGTTCAAAATATATATACATGGGAAAGTCAAAATTTTATGTCTAATGAAATATTCTCTGCAGGATTCTCTTGGAGGCAGATTCAACATAGTACGGATAATTTTTTTTTGATAGGATCGCATTTTTCACGCTTACGTTACGTTTTATCTTTTTTTGGCCTGTCAGGAGTGTAACTTCGTGTCTGGATTGTAACTTTATTTTAAAAACAAAATTTAAATATAATTCACAGTATATGCAAATATTATAATAAACTGCTTTCATATTTTATTGTCATCTGAAATAATATTTTTCACAGTTCAAGAGAGAAATAGAAGAAGTATATGAAAACCCGTTTTCAATTATTAGTTTCTAAACCGGATACTTCTTCACATTATCTCGATGACGATGACTTTAGGGAAAAGTCGCAACTCCCAACAACTAAAATGGGACCAGCTGTTGTATAAACTTTCATTTTTTTCAAATGCCCAATACCCCTTGAAGTTTGATACAACAGACTGTTTGTCATAAACCCAAAGCGCCATGGTTTTCCAAATTCAACATGTTGCCTACTCTTATTAATATCAGATATATTTCGCTTTGTGTATATTAAATAATCTATTGATCAATTCTCGTTCAAAATATCATTATTATTCATTTTTCTTGAAAATTTTACAATGATTGTGTAACCAACCTCCCTTTTGAAAGATACTTATGTCCGAGCTAGCAGGGAGATTGGTTAAACATATAATGGTTCTAGGTTTTTCTCAGTAATAATAACAAGAATGAAATGTAGGTATTTAATATCCTCTTTTTACATAAGACTTATCTTTTTGTTTTTTTATTATTTAATATTCCATCGACGTTTGGGCTTCTTCTTGAGGTGGATTGTTCTCTTGTTTTCTGCCCTGGTTCAGCTGTGGTTTTCAATGGGAATATTAGCCCCAGATAAGTTGGATTTTTGTTCCAGATAACGTGGATATTAGCTCTAGGTAAGGTAAGGTAAATCTTAAACTCCAGACAACGTGGACTCTTTTGAAACTCCAAACAAGGTGGATTCTTTTTAAACTCCAAACAAGGTGGCTAAAATAATTCGGGGCATATCAACATACAATCGCAAACTTAATATGTTCCAAGAATATCTGTAGGGTATCGATGGCCAATTCAAACTAACATTTAGATTTATCTCAAGCAAAGATGCTAAGAAAGACAGTATATGTTCCAACATTAAACTGAACATAAGATATGACCACGTGAAATGTGCCATCGTTAGCCTACAAAAATCTTGTGTTAAATTGAGAGAATGAAATAAACAAATAAATTAGAAATATTTTAAATTAAGAAATGTGAGATGATTATTTCAATATTGAATGATAAATAATTTAATATAGATAACTAAAAAAATGAAATGGCGGAAAAATGAAATAAGGAATCAATTCAGATTTTCAAGATAATGCATTTATACGATATACTTATATTTCTTCTCATAACTTACCGTCTATCAGACGCCACAGATACTTAATAAATTTTAATAAACTTTAACAAACTATTCGTCTAATAGCAATGAATATAATTTTAATATCTAGCGATGTTACTTCTTTAACAGTTATTTGGCGAGAGAGCGATATTACCTGTTTCACGTGGAAATCCAACGCTATCTCCATACTCTCTTGCACGCAGGTCATTCATTCAGGCGTTTTATAGCGAGGAATCAAGGTATTTGAATGCAAAATTCAGTGGCTGCAGTTAAGTGGAGAATTTACACGTTACAATTGTCTTGAAGTTAGCAATAAAAATACAATTCATAACTTTATAAAGAAATAAAAAACTAAATTTTCACAGGTTGATATAAAAATCTATTGAGTAAACGCGTTTCGTCATAACAATGACTTCATCTCGTACTAAACTATGGTATTACAAAACAATCTATTTATACGATGTAATATGATGTAATACCATAGTTTAGTACGAGATGAAGTCAATGTTATGACGAAACGCGTTTACTCAATAGATTTTTATATCAACCTGTGAAAAGTTAGTTTTTTATTTCTCTATAAAGTTATGAATATGAACTTTCACCAAGTAAATGCCAATTCCATTCAAAAATACAATTGATGGTATATATTGTAAAATAACAAGCAAATACACTAAACATACATAACAAATCACAAATTACAAATTTGTTGGCAACATGGCTAGGCTCTTAATTATGCACCTTCTTTGTGGAGATCTGTTCAAGTGTCCGTTCAAAAAAGACACGAAAGTTGGATTCTATTTTCACATAATGCTGAACGTAGGATGAAGTTTATTTAGTAATACCTACATATTTTGGATGCACATATTGTCCTAAATTTCAAATTGTCACGCTTGCTTGTGAGTTCGTGCTATTAGCAAACCACATAAAAGTAGAATATTCTCGTAAATGCTTGTGACCGTTCATATTTATTTATAATAACGTATGTTAATTCGATATTATTTTACAACTACATCCATACATTAACTATGATCGACGGCACTAGAGAAGTTTGGGAAGCACACATAAATTTATGACCCATAAAATACTTGAACATAAGTGGAAGCAGCTTAGCAAAACCATAAATTTAAAATGAATACTTTATTGTCCCGAATACTTGATAGACAAGTTCATTGAATACTTTAATCATAGACTCAAAGATATGGAAAGTAGACAAAAGAAACGTAAGGTGAAATATGAGAAGAGGGATCAATTGCAAAATTTAGCGTTTATCCGAGTTTAATACCTACCATAAAACCACAATCTATTCGATAAGGAGATACTATTTTGGGTATAAAAAGTCCCCGCTGCCCAGTAATTGGCACTTCTTACAAGTTTAATAAAACCTTAGCTAAGATTCCTAGATATTGTCACAATGAAAACTGCATTCATCATTTTAGCAGTGGTTCTGGTGTGTGTCAACGCTCTTGAAGATCAAGATGTACAGCAGCAATGGGCCAAATTCCAGGTAAAATTTCATTTTTATTAATATTTTAGTAGTATCAAGTATGTAATTTCGAACTACAAGATATTTATTATTGAATATTTATTCTAAAAGCTGATATACCCATGTTATGTTATCAAATAATATTAGTTTCAAGTGAAAAATTGAATGCTGCATAATTAGATCACAATTTATTTTATATTTGAGGATGAGTTAAAATAACATAGAAGCCTCTATGAGACTAATTTCCTGAGTTTGAAATTAATAAATTTTTTCCCAGGCTGACTTCGGCAAATCTTACCGATCCCCAGTAGAAGCCCGCAAACGCTTTGCCATCTTCCAAAACAACCTGAATGTTATCGAAGCTCATAACAAGCTCTTCGAAAACGGCCAGGCTACTTACACAATGGGAATCAATCAATTTGCGGACTGGACTCAAAATGAATTCACCAGCTACGTAAACAAAGGATTGGCTAATAAATCAGAAACACTGAGAAGTGGTAAAACATTCGTCAAAAACTCAAACTTCGTTGCACCTGAATCTGTCGACTGGAGGGAAAAAGAAGTAGTCACCCCTGTGAAGGACCAAGGATCATGTGGGGGCTGTTGGGCTTTCAGTGCGGTAAATAAGATTTGGACGATTATTTTTTAATTCAATTTCATTTCATCATTCATCAGTACTCAGGTATGATTCAATTTTCAGACAGGTGCCCTAGAGGGACAGCTAGGAATAACCAAGAAATCCTTGGTTTCTCTCAGTGAACAAGAACTAATTGATTGCTCAAAAACGGAAGGAAATGAAGGTTGTAATGGAGGTTTGATGACCATGGCTTTTGATTTTGTGGAAAAAAGTGGTATTGTCAGCGAGGCGGATTATCCTTTTAAAGGACGCGATGGAAAGTGCAAGTCCAGTGAATTCAAATCTGTAACGAAAGTGTCTAGCTATGTTAACATTCCTGAAGGAGATGAAGAAAGTTTGACACAAGCTATCGCAACGATAGGACCTGTATCTGTAGCTGTGGATGCCTCTTTCTCATTCCAATTTTATAACAAAGGAATATTCAACGGCTCCTGTAGCTCCACCCAATTGGATCATGGAATTCTAGCTGTTGGTTATGGTACAGAGAACGGCAAAGACTTTTACATCATTAAGAATTCTTGGGGTACATCTTGGGGAGAGAAAGGGTACATCAGACTCGCCAGAAATAGCAAAAATAAGTGCGGTGTAGCTTCCATGGCAACCTACCCAGAACTTTGAATAAATAATCTTTGTAAATTCAATATAACATAATAAATATACCTAAATATATTATCCTCGTTTTTATTAAAAAAAAAGAACTATATTTGAGTTTCCTATGAGAGATTCAGCTTTCTTGGCAGTTTGAATGATAGAAAGTAGTTTAACTCGTAGGTAGTGGCCAAATTAAACTACTTTGTTACGAAGAAATAAATTTCAGTATAATTATTTCAGCTAAACTGAGGCTATGAGGCTACTGATTTTCTGTTTCCATTATATTTCAGCTGTATTGTTGCATCGAACGCATAAATTGAAATATATTTCTGGATATTTGAATCAGGGAGATGAATATCATCAATTACCGCAAAAAAAATTTTTTATTTATTTCCACTGCTTCAATTAAATATATATGACGTCTTAAGATGTACTGTAACATCTTCAGTTACAAATATTACTATTCAAATCTGAAGATGCTACAGAGTTTCGAAACTCATCCTACATAATAATTAGAAACAAATTTGAAGAACATAAGAGATGCTCTGAAAACAATAAAAGAGATTCCAATCATTAAAATCGTTAATTAGATGATAATCATTCATTCCATTAAGATTTTCGTATTTCACAAAGAGAGATAGAAATTAATAAATATAAAAATTTCGATAACTTTTTTGAATGTACAAATATTTTATTTCTCAAATCAAATCAAAATATGCTTTATTGTCATTGAAAGTTATACACTTTATTGACAAAGCGAAAAATATAGTAACTAAATAATGTAAACATATATCAATCAAAAAATATAAAAATTTCACAATGTAATACCTATAAATAAAAACACATCACATCACTTTGCCGTACAACATAAATACAAACTTTACAATAGAACTGAGAGTGTCAAATCCTCCTCAATCGAAGCAGATGCCTGCTCTATCAATGTCCGCGGTTGCCGCGGACCACTAGTGGTCCGCGGACCATTCCAAATTTCGCTGGTCCGCAGAAAAATGTGGAATATACTTACTCATCATGTTGAGTTATGTTTTAAGATGCATTAAAACATGATTCAATTCCCTAAAAATTTGGGGATTGTAACTGTCACTCAAAGAGGGTTAATAATCCGAAATTACAAAAATGCTTGTTTGACAATGAATGGTTAGCAAAGCTTGCATACCTGGCAGATATTTTTCCCTGTTAAATGAACTAAACATATCTTTGCAAGGACAACTTGAGGACGTGTTCACACTACGAAGTAAAATGGATGAGTTTCAAAAGAAAATATTACTGTGGCAAACGCGGTTCGTTGAAGACGATCTGCAAATGTTTTCTAATTTTGATGAATACATGAAGGATAGTGATGATAACCAGCAAGTAGTAATCCTAGTTAAAAAGCACTTGGAATCACTTACAGAATCTTTTGCTCGTTATTACCCAAAGAATGAAGATCCCAGACATGGTAATATGTGGATACTAGATCCGTTTGCAGCGAACATTCAGGATAGTAAGTTGAGCATGCATCTAAAAGAAAGCCTCATCGACCTATAGTCCGACGAAACTCTCAAATTTAAATTTCATTCACCCTTATCAAGACTTCAGTTTTGGCTTTCCATAAAAAGTGAATACCCTTTGCTTAGTGAACAGGCGATGAAAATTCTGATTCAATTCTTCACAACTTATTTATGTCAAAAGGCCTTTTCATCTGTCACAGTCATCAAAGCACGGTACCGATCTCGGCTTGAAAAAATGCAGTTCTCCGTCTTGCAGTAACAACATTGGATCCAAATATCCATAATCTTATTTCAAGTAAGCAGGAACATCCATCACACTAGGAATGTATAACGCTAAAAGTTTGGTATATTTAAACCATCTTTTAATTGTTTTGTTTGTACAAATTTTGTTTATTTTATTATGGTTTATTAATAAAGCTTTCATAACTTGGTTACTATCAATAGTTTCATTTTATTAACTAGGTACATTTTATGTGTTCTTTGATAACAATTTTTTTTTATAAATATATTTAACACTTAAAAAATCCTATTAGTGGTCCGCGGGATTTAAATTATGAATTAACTGGTCCGTGAGGTCAAAAAGTTTGGCGACCGCTACTATAGAGTAATAAGGTCTATCAAGAAAATAAGATTTTGTACTTTTCCGAAAATTGGACAAGGATGTTATAGATTTTAATTCAACAGGAAGGTGATTGTAAATTTTCTTGGCATTGTAAATGATGGATTTTTTGTTGATTCAGAGGAAGGAATAGGGAGGTGAACATGATGTCCCGAAGATCTGGTGGAATACCCGTACTGTGACACCAAGGGTACGACATGAAAATACTTATGAACCAAGCACACAGATTCAAGTAAATATAAAGAAGGAAGCGTTAAAATTCCATATTTCTTGAAGTAGGGTTTGCAATGAGCCCTACTTTTTAGTGGTTCACATCGATCAAGCTTTTGTTTAATGAACAGAAGACGGTAAAATTACTCTTCACCCTAAAAAATAATGTTCCTGTTGATTTGGCTGAAAATGCTAGATTCTTGGGGGTATATCTTGATTCCTCTCTTCGCTGGAATGTACACACATCATGGGGCTACTGTTCTACACGCAGCCGTATTTTCTCTCTCCAAAGAAGGGCTATCCAAATAGTTGCTAGGCT
>JARQZK010004396.1:155000-382500 GCA_030704885.1 Cynegetis impunctata | reverse complement strand
ATCCATCTTCATTCTCGTCGTCTGCAACAAGCATCGTTCGCCTTCAAGCCTGATGATCCTCTGCGTGTCTCGCTGCGTTGTTGATGGCGAATGAATCAATGCTTTAGATGGTTCCACAAATAAATATGCGATTCTCAACCTAGAGCGGCACGAGCACACTAAAGCAGCGTTGCCAGACTATACATAGCGCAAGTCGCCAGAACCGTCACAAAATGTCGCCCAAATCGCCCAATCCAAACTTTTGGCGGCAAATTTGAATTGTGTTGTAGTGATTGGCTTGAAATTGAATAATATAATCAATCAAAACAGCTTATTAAAAATTTTCCAAATCTGGGTCTGAAAAGCTAGAATCAAAAAATGATCCAATAACCTAATGTACAATAAAAAGCCACTTTATAAATCTAGTTTTTATTATATTTTCATACAAAACATTGAAGAAATATAAAATAAAAATATAATTTTTTTAATATAAGTTTAGAAATTCAAACAAAGCCTTCCAAAGACTTAAAGACATCAATGGTTTCATTATACTCAACATCAAAGTCCATTGCACTTTCATACATTTTACAATTAGCGCAAAATGAATTACAGTTAATAGATCAATTTAAGATCAAGCGCATGCACTCATGCAGATCAAGTATGGTTGACGTGACAACTGACAATCAAGTTGACCAACTTACCACTCCTACCAACGTTAAGAAACGAAATTTACCTTACCTAAAATGGGAATGACGAAGGGCGTCTGAACGTCGCCTGAAAGCGCTCACTTCTTTTTAGTAGACGCCCAATAAGGCGCTTGGCGCCATTTTCAAAAAAGAGGCGCAAAAAGGCGTGATATTATCGCCCAATTTGCGATTTATCGCCCAATCTGGCAACGCTGCACTAAAGAGGGGGCATCTTGCTAAGACCAATATATTCAAGAGTACAAAGACTACTCTATGGTCCGCGTAGACGCTAGAATAGTAAGACAGGTTGACAGGTACAATACGCGGGATTGTAACGGTAATCACGATATATGTAAATTGTCGTATAGTTTGTAGTTGTAATCAAAAGTCTTTTGAAATAAATAAATAAGTATTACAGTAGTGTTTATTATTGTATCTGTGGATACATAACAAGTATATCCCAGAAAAACCACTATATGAAAAATATAATTGCAAAATGCATCGCGTCAAGATGCGCTTCTAACGAATTGAATTATATTTTAAGAAATCACGCTTAGAAGAAAAACCGAATCAAAGAGTTCAAAATAATTCAGTTCACTATATAAATAATGCGCAGAAGTCAATTAATCCGATAAAAATACTAATAATAATGCACTAATTGAAGATAAAAGTGAGTGAAGTGCAATGTCATTAATACCAATTACTTGACTTTAACGAAAGCCACTCTAAAAACGAGCATGGCGTGAAAATCCTTGTTGTTTGGAAAGTATGCTACAAGTTAGTAGATATCAATCTCAAATAGTATTTTTCAGAAGTTTCCTTTTGTAATTGAAGCTATTTTAAATGTTCAAATTATCTATTGTGAAATATTTATTTGTATATAAATATATATATATATATATATATATATATATATTTATATATATATATATATATATATACATACCTATATATATATATATATATATATATATATATATATATATATATATATATACATTACCTATATATATATATATATATATATATATATATATATATCTAATATATAAAATTCTCGTGTCACGGTGTTAGAAGTTAAACTCCTCCGAAATGGTTCGACTGATTCTCATAAAATTTTGTGTGCATATCGGGTAGGTCTGAGAATCGGCTAACATCTATTTTTCATCTCCATAAATGTTGAGGGAGATCCACCCCTTAATTTTTTATTTTTATTTTTGAGACAATTTTCTGTTCTATTTTTTTATGATATAGCATTCAAAAATACATACAACCCTAAATTTTCACTCCTCTACGATCAATCCCTATTCTTTATTTGTTGAATTCCTTCGAAATGGCTCGACCGATTCTCATGAAATTTGGTGTGCATATCGCTTAGGTCTGAGAATCGGACAAAATCTACTTTTTATCCCCCTGAATGTTGTGAGTCGACCGAGGGGTGATCCACCCCTTAATTTTTATTTTTATTATTCAGACAAAATTTTCAGTTCTATTTTTTCATGATATATAAATTCAAAAAATGCATACAACGCTAAATTTTCACCCCTCTACGATCAACCACTATTTTTTAATATAATAAGTTAACCTCTCCAAAATGTCTAGACCGATTCTCATGAAATTTTGTGCGCATAACGGTTAGGTATGAGAATCGGACAACATCTATTTTTCTGTTTCTGTTTCTTTCATGGTACAGCATTCAAAAATACATAGAACCTTAAATTCTCAACCCCTCTACGATCAACTCCTATTTTTGATAAAGAAAATTATGAACTTTTTCTGGCAAGATTTTTATTTTGACTTTGTCATGACTTATAATTAAAAAATTCATATTACTCTCAATTTCTAACCCTCTAAGATCAACCCCTATTTTTCCATCGCAATTTTCATTTTTTTAAATTTTATCGACAGATCCGTAATAGGGTTGCAAGATGGCAATCGAAAATAACAATAGTCGGTCTGAGAATAGATCGTAATATATTTTTACCCCTATAATAATTTATTAGTGACTGGGGTGGTTCACCACAAACATTTTTATAAATTTTTTGGACAAAATTTTTTTATGATGTTGCATTAAAAAATACATATAACTCTGAATTTTCACCTTTCTATCAACAACACATATTTTTTCATAGCCATTTTAATAATTTAAGCAACGTTTGCCGGGTCAGATAGATTGATAGATAGAAAGATAGATTACTATCTAGATAGATAGATGGTTAGATAGGTAGATATACATCGGCAGATAGATGAATAGATAGAAAGATAGATGGATAAAAATATTTTATATGGCAGAACAACGTTTGCCGGGTCAGCTAGTAGTATATATGTATATATATATATATATATATATATATATATATATATATATATTTATATAAATATTATATATATATATATATATATATATTTATATATATATTATATATATATATATATATATATATATATATATATATATATAAGTATATATATATATATATATATATATATATATATATATATAATATATATATATATATATATATATATATATATATATATATATATATATATATATATATATATATATATATATATATATATATATACATATATATATATATATATATTAAAAATTAAATAATAACAAAACAACTTGTCTAAAAACCACAAAATGAAAATAACTTTTTATTTCGACTAGTTTCGCCTATTACAGCATTATCGATAATGCTGTAACAGGCGAAACTAGTCGAATAAAAAGTTATTTTTCATTTTGTGGTTTTTAGTCAAATTGTTTTAATATTATTGAATTTTTAATATTAATATGAACTACCACAGAGTTGATTCATCGTCCATCGAATTTATTATATATATATATATATATATATATATATATATATATATACTTATATATATATATATTATATATATAATATATATATATATATATATATATAGATATATATATATATATATTATATATATATATATATATATATATATATATATATATATATATATATATATATATATATATAGATATATATAATATATATATATATATATACATATATATATATATATATATATATATATATATATATATATATATATATATATATATATATATATATATATATATATATATATATATATATATATATATATATATATATATATATAATATCTTTGTAGTCAATATTGTGGAGATACCGAAATACAATTTTTATATTTATTTAACTCAAAAATTACTGAATCAAGTTTTTCCAATACGACTCTATTAAAATTATAAATTTACGATCTACTATTAATATATTTGTACAAATTGAAATTGTTGCCTGCGCCGAATACAATCCTGGAAGAGTAAGTTCGGTAACTAAATATTTTCGCCTATAAATTTTCGAGAACAGGTTGTGGCGGAATTAAAAAGCAAGAGAAAAGTTGAAAAATACCGTAATTCAAGTGCCTTCTGCAGATTAGTGAACTACCTTTCATATTAATTCTGAAACGTCAGTAGTAAATCCATATTAAAAGAATAGTTGTCCAACTGCTAATGACTTGTGATGAAGATCCATTACCCAATTAGAAAATTGTTTGCTGGCGTGATTGAGGGGGGTAAAATAGAAAATGCTACAAAGAAACAAAGCTTGTTTTTTTTTTAATCCTTCTTGCATTTCGTATTGATGAGTTCTGTTTACAAACATACTAAACAGAGATTTTCATTGAAATGAAATATACTTCGGTATTGAATATGGCAGGAAATTTTGATGTTTTTCGCATACAAACATATGAACAATAAAAACTAGAGGTTCCCAGATACCCAGTTGGAAATAAGTTCCTTTCAGTGTTCCCAATATATTCCCTATGTTGAACAAAACTAAATTTGAATTTACTACGTTTATGATCACAAAATATTTCGAAAAATATAATAATGCAATTTCGGTCACTAGACCATCATCGGGCAGATTGAGTTAAGTTCTTAACTCCGAAATTGCAATCGCAGTGTTATATTTTTCAGAATATTTTGTGATAATAAACGTAGTAAATTCAAATTTAGTTTTGTTCATCATGTTAAATTATCACGTAGTAACGGACGGATTCCATCAACTATTTATTATTACCTATGTATAAAATAGCAGCCATAATGAAACCATTAAATAACATTTGAGAGTAATTAAATGAAAAAAATTAGAATCTTTCATTATTTCTATAGTAAATGGAAACGATTTAAACAATGATGCTTTAGAGAGAATAAAGTTTATTCAGAATTTGAAAGAATGAAAACAATATTCTTATGAGGGCTATATTCAATGTAACATATTTTCTGATAAAAATACTAACATGAAAATAACTGATGGAATACAATTAACAACTGTGCTATCAGAAATATATTTATTATTTTGCATTAGTACCGAGGATTTTATTAATTCTGTAGAAAATATATTAGAACCATTTCTCTTCTTCTTATTTTCGATCCTACATACCCAAATCACATGAAAACCCCTCTTGTCTTATTTGAGGCGGAAAAAGCTTCTAATAATTCATTATTGAAAGCTTAGTAGTTAATAAACTGTTTTTTGTACAACAGCCATTAAAAGTGACCTTTTTAATGCCTTCTTTGAGTTTTAAAAGAGTACGTTTATGAGATATAGTGTTAAAAAAATTTTTTCCGCAAACGTCAAAAAATGACGACTTTTATAACCTCAGTTCTCAATGTTGAAGTTTGATTTCACAGACGTCCTTTTTTTTTAATTCTTTGTCCGGCCGTGAGCGTACAAAAAAGTACACTTTTCTGTACTCTCACGGAAATATCAAAAACGTCTGGCGGCGTACAGTTGGGTTCCGAATCCGACATAATGTAATTTATGAGAAAAATTTTATATATTTGAATAGAACAAGTCATTTCTTAATACTCGAGGACTTACCAAAAACGCACAGTCCTATAATTCGTAGATAAGTGACTTTAAATGTTTCTGACAATTATTTTGTTGCCTTGACAAACATTTAGTCTCGCCACAAAAAGTATCAATTTTACTACTAATACAACAATATACTATTCAACACTCGTGTTAAAAACCTCTTCAACACGTATAGTTGAAAGAAAAATCCTTCTAAACGAATATTTTTGAATTTTTAGTGATGCTCTTTCTGTAGCTTCTTCAATGTCCATTGGTAACAAATCATCACTTTCGTTTGATTAAGTATTTTTATCGACTGACGCGTTTTTTTTAGTTTTTTGCTTATCAAACTGAAACTATTAGAGTAATCGTGATTCTGTCAATAGAATAATTGTAGAAAATGAAGAGACGAAGAAAATGAGAGGCCGGACGACTCGATCAGACCCTTAGCTTGAGAGAAAATCGGAAAAAACCGCCAAAAATGCAGTTTTTTCAAAAATTCATTTCTCGGTTAGTTTTTGTGTTGTAGCGTAGATCCTCTGCTCAGTATTTGTTATTAATATAAACTTTATTTATGCGAAGAGCAGAAACTGTCCGATGCATAGTTTTCGATCTGTGGCCATTTGTATATTTTACTATGCAATTTTCCAGCAGACCTGAATGCGACAGGTATGGTCCGATTTCAATTTACAAAAAAGATTTAAAAATTAGAATTTTTATAGTTCAAAACGTTCATCTTGGTTTCACATGAAAACGCTGAGAGATATGTTAAAAATAAAGCTGAACATGACGAAAAACGGCCGAGCGCGTGAGAATAGTTGAAGAGTGGGGATAGAGCAGCAGGCAATGAGAACCATGACATTCGAAAACGTAGGCATTTTGAACATGACGGTAATTTCTCGGCCGTTTTTCGCGATGTTCAGCTTTATTTTCAACATATTTCTCAGCGTTTTCTAGTAAAACCAAGATGAACGTTTTGAACTATGAGAATTCTACTTTCAAAATCTTTTTTGTAAATTGAAATCGGACCATACCTGTCGCATTTAGGTCTGCTGGAAAATTGCATAGTGAAATATACAAATGGCCACAGATCGAAAACTATGCATCGGACAGTTCCTGCTCTTCGCAAAAATAAAGTTTGTATTAATAACTAATACTGACCGGAGGATCTACGCTACAACTCAAAAAATAACCGAGTTATGAATTTTTGAAAAAACTTTATTTTTGGTGGTTTTTTCCAATTTCCTCTCAAACTAAAGGTCTGCTCGAGTCGTCCGACCTCTCATTTTCTTCGTCTTTTCATTTTCTACAATTAGCCTATTGACACCATTACGATTACTTCGATAGTTTCAGATTGATGAGCAAAAAACTTAAAATACCGCAATTTTTTTCACAAAATTGTTAATAACAAAGTTACAAATAATAAAGTCGAGTGAAAAACATATCACTATATCATAAAGAACTATTTTACAAACAATAGCGGAGCTGGTTTTCTTCTAACACTTTTTACACAAAATGCTCATTCCAAATCTCTTAGCCTAGACGAGCTGAAGGATACAATTACTCGAATAAGTGACGCTTGTACATTTATATTCAAATTAAACAGCCTGAATATCAAATAAATAGAGATCAAACTCTCAAAGAGAACGTCACATCAACATCAAAGACAATAAGAATAAGCAACATGTGTTTTATGTTAATGTGCCGCTTGCTCAGGCTCAGTAATAAACTATGAAATTCAATACAACAATGCAAACCGACTTTCCATATCAAATAACATGGAAGATGGCACCACACAGGACACATCTGCATCAATTAGAGAAGTACGCGTTATTGTAAACGTGATTTATGTGGCGAATATTGCCCTAAGGCAATCTATTTATCGTTTAATTATGTAGATGTTATTATTTATATGATAATTTTAATGATTTAGGGTTAACATCAATCAGGAGCTTATAGTTTCTATATAAATACAGTAATAATGACGTGTCAATTGACTGCTCGTTTGACACTTGATGAAACATTGTCCGAAAATATAAATCAACTGAAGTAGGTAGATTTAACACTTGGTTTGAATCAACTAAAATTACGATATCTACTAGATGTGTATGTTTTGGACTTTTAATCTTTTATCCAACTGTTATGAAATTTTCATATATAATTTCTATTCACAATGATGTTTATAAACTCATAAAAATTTTCTACAATAACAGATCCTAAATGATCTCTCAGTAATTTCATCTAAAAAAAAAGTTAAGTATATATATATATATATATATATATATATATATATATATATATATATATATATATATATATATATATATATATATATATATATATATATATATATATATATATATATATATATATATATATATATATATATATATATATATATATATATATATATATATATATATATATACATATATATGTATATTAATATTTAAATATTTATATATATATATATATATATATATAAATATATATATATATATATATATTTATATATATATATATATATATATATATATATATTATATATATATATATATATATATATATATATATATTTATATATATATTTATATATATATATATATATGTGTATTTCTGATATATAATATTCTCGTGTCACGGTGTCAGAAGTTAAACTCCTCCGAAACGGCTGGACCGATTCTCATGAAATTTTGTGTGTATATCGGGTAGGTCTGAGAATCAGCTAAAATCTACTTTTCATCCCCCTAAATGTTAAGGGTGGTCCAACCCTGAAATTTTTTATTTGATTTTTCAGTCAAAATTTTCTGTTCTATTTTTTTTATGAACAAAATTCAAAAATACATACAACCCTAAATTTTAACCCTTTTACGATCAACCCCGATTTTTTTTAAACTCTTCCGAAATGGCTCGACCGATTCTCATGAAATTTTGTGTTCTTATCGGTTTGGTCTGAGAATCGAACAAAATTTATTTTTCATCCCCCTAAATTTTAAGGGTGGTCGGTACCCCCCTTAATTTATTTTATTTTTCAGACAACTTTTTTTTATATTTTTTTATGTTACAAAATTCAAAAATACATACAACCAATAATTTTCACCCCTCTACAATCAACCCCTATTTTTTTTGTTAATTATAAAAAAAAATTTGACAAGATTTTTATTTTTCATTTTATCATGACTTAAAATGAAAACATTCATATAACTCTGAATTTTGTAACCTTCTACGATCAACCCCTATTCTTCCATCGAGTTTTTTTTTATTCACAGATCCGCAATAGGGTTGCAAGATGGCAATCGGTAATAACAATAGTCGGTCTGAGAAAAGGTCGTAATATATTCATACCCCTAAGTGATTGGTCCTCCCAAACATTTTTATAAATTTTTTGAACAAAATTTTTTATTTTTATTTTTTTATGATGTTGCATTAAAAAATACATACAACTATAAATTTTCACCCTTCTATCAACAACCCATATTTTTCAATAGCCTTTTTAATAATTTAAACAACGTTTGCATGATCAGATAGATTGATACATAGATATAATGATGATAGATGATAACTGAGATAGATATTTAGATAGATAAAGATACATCGGCAGATAGATGAATAGATAGAATGATAGATCGATAAAACTAATTTATATGGCAGAACAACGTTTGCCGGGTCAGCTAGTATATATATATATATATATATATATATATATATATATATATATATATATATATATATATATACATATATATATATATATATATATATATATATATATACAGGAAGTTCCTTGAAGACATGCTAATATTTAACGGTGTGATTCTTAGACTCATTTCAAGAAAAAAACTACCTATGAACATCTGTCCTAAAAGTCTTAACTTTTGAGATACAGGGTGATACAATTTTGAAAAGAAATAATTTTTTTAGTAATAACTGAGATTATATTGTAGACAACTCTAAAATATTCGGTACTTTATACATTCGGAAAAAAATCTGATCTCTTTATTTGCTTTCAGTCGATGCACAAACATTTCCACATTGTACCAGATTTTACAGGAATTGATCCGGAAGTATAACAATTTCAATTTTTTTAAGGGAAAAAAGGGAAAATTCATGATATCAAATTTGCTCAAGAATGAATGAGGTTCTCAAAATTAATTTTTATTTCGACAGAATGCAGTGGCCTAGTATTTTTTCTCCAAAAATATTCATTGCAAAACCCGAAGAAACGCTACTGGTAAAGAAATTGAAAATTTTCGTACATCACAAAATTTACCTTGATGCATAGAAGTCATGTACAAAATTCTATGAAGTTGTCGACAATACTATCTCAGGTATCATTAGAAAACTGATTTTTTTTCAAAATTTTATTACCCTGTATCTCAAAAGTTAAGACTTTTAGGACATACTTTTATAGGTGGTTTTTTTCTTAAAATGAGTCGAAGAATCACCCCCTTAAAAATTAGCATGTCTTGAAGGAGCACCCAGTATATATATATATATATATATATATATATATATATATATATATTTATATATATATATATATATATATATATATATATATATATATATATATATATATATATATATATATATATATATATATATATATATATATATATATATATATGTATGTATATATATATATATATATATATATATATATATATATATATACATATATATATATATATTCGAATTGTTGTTGCCTGTGATTTATTTTTAATTTTTTGATGATTATTAGCAATAACAATAAAAATTTCATTAAAAACGTTTACTTCCATATAAACGAACTATACCGATAATTTTTGCTTTACTTATTTAATATTTTCCCAAAACTAATTTTCTTTTTTAATGTTAATATACTCTTTCTGAGATCTCTCGGATGGAATTAATCGCCTCCGTGGCAAAGTTTGACCAAATCTCCCATACCGGAGAGTTCAAACAATAAACCACAAATGAGTGATTTTCTTCCATAACAGAGGATTTTATTTTATTTATTAAAATATTTTCATCTCCAAATTTTCAATCCAATACTTAGCTACGCCGTTCTGATGAGGACCAAAGAGTCCGAAACACGTGTCAACGGCTGCTTCCATATAAGCGTTCTATACCGATAATTCTGCTCTACTTTTTTAATATTTTCCCGTGACTAATTTCTTTTCTATTAAATAAATAGTACCCTATTATTATTATTTTCGAACATTACATAGGTAAAGGTTTCTGTAGTTTCCCTTGCCTTCTAATGATAACAATTTTGAATATTAATATTAGACTGAATAGCACGTAATAAATAAAAAAGAACAGCCACATCCGAAAGAAGTTTTAACAAGACAGTTCAATCTTATATATTCAATTTTTTCAAGTCAATAAATGTCAAAGAATTTTCAATTTTTTCAAACAATTTGAATAACTATGAATGTCATAGTGAAACGTCAACTTATTAATTAAATCGAGTTTTTTAAGATTCAACCAGCCTGTTATTGCTAATAATTATCAAAAGATTATATATAGATATATATATAGATATATATATATATATATATATATATATATATATATATATATATATATATATATGTATATATATATATATATATATATATAGAAAGCATAATTCTTCGTGTTATCGAAACACGTTCGTGGCAATAAAATCAAGTACTAGGACATTTATTTGAAACTAATCAAACAAACCTCCTAGCGGAGCTGGTTATACGAGTTCACGAAACATCGAAATGCCTCCATACATCTTAGACGGTGTATGTTAGAAACATTAAGTTGTTTATCACAATCAATGGAAATGATAGACAGTCTGTTTCGCCCTTATTTGGGGCTCATCAGTATCATCCATCCATCGAAAGTGATAACCAACCAAATATTTCTAACGACGTTATATTTTCCTTCCAGTGACTATATGGCATATGAATATGACACAGCGCCACCAGTCGGAAACAAATGAACCACATCTTACAGATAGAAGAAAACATTTCGGCAACGTGAACTCGTACGTCGTGACACCCGAAGGTGGTTACTATATTCGCTAAGCAAGAGTAAAGTTGCCACATCAAATCGATGTAATGCTACAATTACACACCGCCAGTAACAGCGCTCCGATTCTATCCTTTACGCAGTAATTGAATAGAAAGCAGAATTCTTCGTGTTTATCGAAACACGTTCGTGGCAATAAAATCAAGTACTAGGACATTTATTTGAAACTGATCAAACAAACCTCCTAGCGGAGCTGGTTATACGAAATGTTTTCTTCTATCTGTAAGATGTGGTTCATTTGTTTCCGACTGGTGGCGCTGTGTCATATTCATATGCCATATAGTCACTGGAAGGAAAATATAACGTCGTTAGAAATATTTGGTTGGTTATCACTTTCGATGGGTGAATGATACTGATGAGCCCCAAATAAGGGCGAAACAGACTGTCTATTATTTCCATTGATTGTGATAAACAACTTAATGTTTCTAACATACACCGTCTAAGATGTATGGAGGCATTTCGATGTTTCGTGAACTCGTATAACCAGCTCCGCTAGGAGGTTTGTTTGATTAGTTTCAAATAAATGTCCTAGTACTTGATATATATATATATATATATATATATATATATATATATATATATATATATATATATATATATATATATATATATATATATATATATATATATATATATATATATATATATATATATATATATATATATATATATATATATATATATTCTAGGGCTGGCATGGAGCTAAAAAATCTGTAATTGCAATATTTTGCAATCCCAAATCCCAAATTGCTGGTGGTTTGAATGGAAATTCATTTGGAAAAACTAGTTTTCCATGATAATAGCCTCCTTCATAAGGTGTATTCTCTGGGCCACACACCACATAATGCCTATGGACCAAGATAAGACAATGAGTGTCATAGTTTTAAACCATAACATTAAAAAGTTATTATTTATAATAATACTTACCACTCTAATATATTAGATGGAAGCGGCTCAGCAGTTATATATGGGACTGGATCTTTCTTTAGCCTCAAATAATCCTGCTTCAATCTCGAGTTGGATGCATTCAGTTTTCTGCTAGACATACTTATCCTAACTTTTCATTTTAACAGTTCCATAACAATAATAATAAACTGCGGTAACTGAAGATACTAGGTACGTCTGATATAAGCAGTTATTACCAAACTCAAATAGGTGCCAATTTTATAGAATTCCTCAATGACAATATATATATTAAAAGTAATTATAATTATGACTTTCAATTACGAATTACGTCAAAAAGTCAAAATAATTGAAGTAACGTCATAAGCAATTTGATAGTTCACTAGAAAATGAATATTGCTTTTCTGTGGTTGGTCGGTAAATTATTGCAGTAGCATGTACTTATATGACAAAGTTGGCCACAGCAGTTAACCATTACCCCGGAAAAAGGGCATCCTGCTGTAACATTTCAAGTGCATTTACTAGAATAATGTGCTATCAATTATTGAAAACGTGGTTTGATGCAACTTGTTTCGTAGATTTTTCACCATTTTAATTAGTTGGCTACTAATATTTCCATTAGACTACTGAAAGTTTCAAATTATATCTATAAGTCACTACATTTTTGTAATAAATCGAACACTAAATGTTAGTTCACATTCCGGTAGTACAGTATCTATGGAATAAATGATGGAATATATTCAGATAGAGACTTCATATCCATAAATTATTTGTATATAAAAATATATTTTCTCATTGTATCTGCCGCATGAAAGATTAGTATAGTTAAGTCAAACAAGCTCAGAATGTATACATTTAGTCACGGGTTTTCAAGCGAATGAGGAGTGATCAACAAATTGTTAGTAGCTGAGAATTATAATTACATTACGATTTGCTTTAATAAACCTTTACTTCATAAGAAATATGAATAGTAGTTTGAATCCCCTTTTGAATAAAGTTGACACTAGGAAAATTCCTTCAATGGTATAAACTTTTTCCCTTGACAACCGTCATTTTATCTGAGAATTTCTCAATTTTCCTGGTTTTTGAGTTGTTTCACGCACCTCTACAGCTTCTACAGATTGATTTAGAGGTTTGAAATTTGGCCCATTCATTAGGTTTCAATTGATTTAATTGAACTCTGCAATTTTATGTTGAAATTTCAAGCGCTTTTGAGAATTTTCGAACATTGCGCTTCTCCTACAGTCACTCCAAAATCACGCCTTCGGTTGATAATAAAGAGGTGCCGTTTTTGAGTTTCAAATATTTTTTCCTTACTTCCGCAATTTTGGAAGAATTCCAAGCTTTGTGTATCTCTTCAAATCCAAGAAATTGACTCAAGCAGTTAGGAATTTCTATGTAAAACAGAACAAAATTAAATTGAAAGAAAAATACTATATCTAAGCGTTTTTTTAACATTCTTATAGCCAGGGCCGGATACTCTGTCCGGGCCTGTAGGCAACAACCCTGTACGGGCCCCAGGTCTTCTCAAGTTGTTAAAGGCATGTAAGTAACTTCCAGATGATCGACTCCAGGTATCCTGTTACTTCAAAGTCTTATGTGATATTGCAACAACATGGTTATACTTTGACTTGATGCTGCAGCATCACCTTACCTGACTCGTTAGCTTTATTGAAATGGTCTTAATGAATAGGTTATAGATAAGTGATGTATGATGATCCAGGTTGCATGATGGGTTAGGAAAGATAAATGAGACGGGACGCGGTTTTTTTAAATTTGATCTTGTTAAACGCAATAAAATACAATAAACGGAAGAAAACAGTTTTGTGAGTTTAAAAATTAACTTTCTCAAAAACAAAATCGTTTAAAACATCTTGAAAGTTGACCCTTTCTAATAAATCATTTTCTATAGCTATAATCGACAATTAATTCAAACGGTTCTGAGATCTTGTTGAACGAAGACAGTTTATTAGTTCTACTACTCAATACTAGATGGTTCTGTATGTATGAAGTATTTCATCAATCGACAACATGCGTCGAAAGAAAGAAATAATATTGTTGAGGAATTTCATACAAATTTTCAAATAAAATTTTCATTCGATGAAATTTTTTTTTCTTGGTGTGCCTAATGGTTAATCCGACCCTGCTTATAGCTCCTCAAACCGGCATACTTGAATATTGGTTAATAAACTTTACCGTGAGAGACAAAGCTCTCCCTTCTAAGGTATATTCTGGATTCGACTCAATAATAAATTGATGAATTGGAATTCTTTACTCAAAATTCAGGTCGAGGCAAAGCAGTTGAGCTTCATCGAAATAATTTCCCTTTACTCATTCAATATTTGCATTCTGCGAGCTTCAAGTTTTGCAAATTGATTTTAAAGCAAACCGAATATTACCGAAAGGGCAGTCACAAAACAACGGATTCCACTTCACTTCCCACTTGAATATCAATCGATTTACCTCGAAATAATCCGATTGCTTCGAATTCGGTTCGAAGATTACAAGGAAGACAAACAAATTCAATTAAGGGTCAAGAATTTAACTTGGCATTATTATGATTTCAAATTTGTAGGTGAATTTCTCGATAAATTTTCATAAATCTTGAGTCGAAAGGAGATGCAACAATTCTGTCAAGTTCTTTTATTTTCTCAAAATATATACTATAAGTTTCGAACGTTTACATCATTATCAGATATGACAAGAAGATATGTCAAATTATTTCAAATCAAATTAAATGAGAATATGATTTTTCCGCGAACGTCAAAAAATGACGACTTTTTTGTACTCTCGCGGCAATATCAAGAACGTCGGGCGGCGTAAAGTTGGGTTCCGAATCCGACATAATGTAATCTGTAAGAAAAATTTTATATATTTCACTACAAGTTATTTCTTAATACTCGGTACTTACCGAAAACGCACAGTCCTATAATGCGTGGATAAGTAACTTTGAATGTTTCCGACAATTATTTTGTTGAATTGTCAAATTTATGTTGCATTGACGCATTGACATCTACAAAATCAGTAAGCAAAGCAATCTAGTTTTACGTTTTTCACATCCAATCCTTTTTAAAAATATCATCTTAATTCTATCGTTTGAACACCGTTTGCGGAAAAAATCGCATGTTTTATTCGGAGAAAAGCACTTTTTGTGGCTCGACTAAAATTGTCAAACATTTAAGCGCCCTGTAAACGATCAAACTTGTTTGCCAAATTTTAGGTGTTTGTCAAATTATTTGATAGTCTATGGCTTTGTTTGATGCATTTGTCAAGCAATTCACGTGTTTGAAGTGTTTGATGAAAACGTGGATTGACGGCATTTTTGTCGACTAAATTCAAAACCGTACTGCTCAATTTTCATGGAACGCGTCACGTCACGTCAACGAGAAAACCGTAACTAAGGAAGAATTTGACAAATTTGTTTGATCGTTTATGCCATTGCTTGAAGAACACGTGAAGTTTGTCAAACAAATTTGATCGTTTACAGGGCGCTTTGTCTTGCCACAAAAAGTATCACTTTTACTCCTAATAAAACAATATACTATTATTGCCTTAAAAATTACACAATTTATTGACAAAGCCTAAAATATAAAAACTAAACATATCCCCTGAGACGAAGAAAGTCACACAAAACAATGGGATCCTAATGTACCTACCAAAAATACATCAATCGCACATTTCCATACAAAATATATACAAACTTTACATTATTAACAGTAGAACAAAATTTTTTCCGAAACCTAAAAGATTTTGAAAGTAGAATTCTCATAGTTCAAAACGCTCATCTTGGTTTTTCATAAAAACGCTGAGAAATATGTTAAAAATAAAGCTGAACATGACAAAAACGGCCGAGCGCCTGAGAGTAGTTGAAGAGTGGGGGTTTACAATTATTATCTGACAACGTTTAGAAATTACTGTCATGTTCAAAATGCCGACGCTTTCGAATGTCATACTTCTTCTTGCCTGCTGCTCTACCCCCACTCTTCAACTACTCTCACGCGCTCGGCTGTTTTTCGTCATGTTCAGCTTTATTTTTAACATATTTCTCAGCGTTTTTATGAAAAACCAAGATGAGCGTTTTGAACTATGAGAATTCTTCTTTCAAAATCTTTTTAGTAAATTGAAATCGGACCACACCTGTCGCATTCAGGTCTGCTGGAAAATTGCATAGTAACATAATCAAATGGCCACAGATCAAAAACTATGCATCGGACGGTTCCTGATCTTCGCACAAATGAAGCTTATATCAATAACTAATACTGGCCGGAGGATCTACGGTACAACCCAAAAAATAACGGAGTTAAAAATTTTTGAAAAAACTGCATTTTGGACGATTTTCTCTTAAACTAAGGGTCTGATCGAGTCGTCCTACTTCTCATTTTCTTCGTCTTTTCATTTTCTACAATTAGTGTATTGACACCATCACGATTACTTTGATAGTTTCATTTTTATAAGCAAAAAACTAAAAAAAATGCGATTTTTTTCATTAAATTGTTAATATCAAAGTTATAAATAATAAAGTCGAGTGAGAAACATATCACTATATCATATGGAACTATTTTACAAGCAATGGCGCAGCTGGTTTTCTTCTAACACTTTTTACACAAAATGCTCCCTACAAATCTCTGTAGCTTGGCCTATACAGAGTAATAAGGTCTATTAAGAAAATAAGATTTAGTTTGTTTCCGAAAATTGGCCTTGGAAGTTATAGATTTTAATTTATCCAGAAGGTGATGTAAATTTTCTTAGCATTGTAAATGGTGGACTTTTGTTAATTCAGAGGAAGGATTAGCGAGGTGAACATGATGTCCCGAATATCTGGTGGAATACCCTTGCTGTGGCACCAAGGGCACGGCATGAAAATACTAATGAAAAAAAATTCAAGTAAATTTAAAGCAGAAAGCGTTGAAATTCAATTTTTTCCAAATTAGGTTTGCAATTAATGCGCAATCTTTTTTAGAACATACAAGTAACAAATTGCCCCCTTCTGCAATTTAAGAATGGCGCCAAGTTGTGAAGAATTACATGAACCCCAGAAGGGAAGACCATAACGAAGATGAGATTCGAATAATGCAAAATAAGCAAATCTTTTAGATGCCGTATCTGATTCTCTTGAGATTGATTTAATGGCGAAACAGACTGATTATAATTTTTAGTTAAGACATGAACATGCTGTGAAAATTATGTAGGCATGTTCTGAAATCAAATTTACGTCATATATTTGGAAAGAGACTTCGTATACATATCTAGTCCGTTATTGGGTGATAAAACGGGCGCTTACTTAAGTTAATTTATTTCCAAACATTATAACAATTTAAATTTGTTACATCTTTCATAGATCTTTATATATTTTTGAAGCCTTGAAAATTGAAGAAGTTGAAAAAATGATTATCATTTGTTTAACATTTAATGTTTCTTGAATAGGTTAACAAAAATTCATTATTTGGCCACCTCCAATGATTTAGACCCAGAATGAACAAAAATCATTTGAAAATTTCGCACTTTTGTGACAAAAATAATAAACTCTTAACTTGCTCAAATTCTCAAAAAGCTTTGTTCAAGTAACATTAGAAAATTATTCCTACTATTTTATTCTACGTTCAAAGAAATTTCTGAAAAACTTTACTCCTACGAATTCCGTCACTCGCAATAGGTCTACGTTCCAACAAATTAATTGGAATTTTCAATGAATCTTGCCATAAGTCCCCGCTGAGCCGCCTGTTCTTTGATCGTTCCAATAAACAGCTCCAAAACGAAATGGGCTAATTGACGTCGCATCTGTATTAATTGAGTCTCCTCGCAATATCTAAATCGAATGAAGTCATGCAAATTTCGACCTGAAAAAGTTTAGGAAAAGTATGTGCGAGTTTTATCTGTTGCAGATTTGGAAAATGTTTAAGTGACTGATGTTTGCTTTTCAAATTTCCACATTTGCTTTTAAGTCAATACATGATTTTTTTCTGTAAAGTAGGTATTTGAGATGTTATTGATAATAAAACATTTCATGATCAATTAATTTTCCCACGAAAATATTTTTTAGAATGGTATGACATTATTACACAAAAACATATAAATTCCAATTGTGAAAGAATTCTGTCAAAGTACATACCCTTATAATTAAGTTTTTATCATTATTTGAATCATTAACTTATATAGGTGACCCAACAATAAAAATATCAACCTTTTTGTCAAACCGAAATTTAAAAATAGCATTCAAAACTCAGAATACTAGTAGAAAACATATTAAAATTCAAAAGATAAAATTACACAACAAAATAAATCAGGGATCTATAAGCTAACTTATGGTTCATGTCCTAAAGTATATGTTGAACATAAAAGAAGTTACGACAAGGAAAAATAAGATTCTACTTATGCATCACATCTCCTAGAACAAAATCATATTTTTAATAGTGAATTTGAAATATTACATATAGAAAAGAAAGGCTGTAAACTCAATATATAAGAAGCTCTTGAAATTAATAGTATGAAACAATCCAATAATTTGTTAAATGACCAATTAGATATGAATAGTTCACCGTTGTTAAATTTCTTTTCTATTGTGTTTTTCCCAAGACATTAACATTTGTACTTTCTACCTGCTAAGTGATTACGTTTAGGTTTTCCCCATTCTTATTGTATATTTCCTTCCTTCTTTCAATATTCTCGTTGTAAAAGTTAGTATGTAATATACATCTGAAACAATATTATAATGAATTTTCATCAAGTATAGACCCAATCAATTAGTTATATATTAATCAACTTTATATATTATATATATTTTGTCCCAATTTTCATTTACGTCAATTTCCCGGATGTTCGTTACATTGTAAACACATTTCAACTGAAATATGCACGAAAATTTCAAATATTTGTATGTTAAACAAGATTACAATAAATATGCATTACTCCATAATATGACATAATCAATATCTTACAATTAAATAACCATTTTCTCACATTTTCAATGTAAAAACATATGCATATTGAATAAATTATTATTTCTAAACAGCAGAGGGAAAGAGGTAGCTTTCAAAAATACAGAATAAGGATGTACAGTATGATTTCTGTCTATTTGAGAACATAGATATATGTTATACGATTTAAAGGAACTCCATATTCAAAATATACCTGCTAGTATACTCATTCAATTGAATACAAACACCCAAAAGTTAATATATTACGCTTTCATTGAACCACACTTCAGATATATGATCCCATGTTGGGGGAATACATTAAAACTTTTAATTAAAAAATTCAAAGAACCCAAAATAAGGCAATAAAAAGTATACATCGTCTAGATTGGCATACTCCCACTATTCAGTTATACCAGACTATAGAGTACCTGAATATTTTTGATATTAAAACTGTGGAACAAGTTAAACTTATTTATTCTATAAAAAATCGAAGCATAAAGAGTCAAGCAGGACTAATACAGCAGTCAGAATTTCTCGCATATCAAACACGCAGAAGAGAGGAATTTAGGAATGAATATGCCAGAACACACAAAGGACAAAATGCTACCATATATCAAGGATGTATAAAATATAATACCATCCCACTAATGATAAAAGAAGAGAAGATAACTAAAAAAATGTGCCATAACCTAAGAAAGTACTTGAACTCTCTTCATGTGCAAAATATCTAATATTTCTGATGTGTTTGTAAGAATTAATTTTTGTTTTTGGATTTTCTGTTGATGAGGGGATTTTGTAATTTGTCTTGACGGCTCCTGTACCAGTTTGAATTTGAGACTGTTTTGGAGTCTGTGATAAATAAATAAATTATATGAAGTTACTTTTCGAGTAAATAAATAGTCTAGCAAAGAAGTTCATAAAAAGTTAATATTTAAAATATGCACTCGATTTAAAAACGAATTAATTATATTGAACATGGAAATATATTCAACTAATGAATTGAATCTACTTCATACAGTTCTAATTCAATTGATAAAATTAACTATTATGCTAAAATATTCAACCTAATTCAATGTAATGCTGAATTTACTAGGAGGGCTTTCCAATCTGTATTTCAGATCTTCCAAGTAGTTTTAAGTAAATTTATGCCATCAGGGACTCTTGGAGGTGTACCAAGAGTATCAAGTAATTATTAATATGTATGTATTTGAATACGCACATAATTGATATGTTACGGGGAGCAATTTGAACCAAATCTAATATCACATTGCGTTTGTGCCTATCGGGAGAACCCACTCATATGCTTGAATCGATTTATTCCAATTTACGAAAGCAAACTTCGGAAAGCTATATTTGATATGGAGAAATGAAACTGCAGTACCTTGCGAACAAATATTGATATTCCAATCACGCAGATGTCATTGAAAATTATGGAAATTGGAAACCGCAGTTTTTATCCCAGATAAATATCTTACAGGAATTGTAATTATTGAAATAGAATTTGGCCAGCTGTGCTATGTACGATTTAGTGTATGTACGTGCACAAATATCTACAGAAGTTCAGTTTGATCCTTCTAGATTGAAGAGATTGTTCCTAATTTGGTACTTTTTAATTAAAACTTGATGGAATAATTCTCATTAAGGTCTTGTAGATTCAAAAAGGCATAACAAGTTTCTCGAACTTTTCAAATCGCATCAATTGAAAAACTAATGTATCGATGGCAATCTAATATTTATTTGTAGGAGGCATGGTCGTGTGGCTAGTGTATATCCTAACTGCAAAAGGCTACCACTGTTCGTGCGTTCAATTCCCACTGAAACTAATAGAGTAAGAGCCAGCGACGATCAGACCTTCGTTATTTTATAAAACCTGAAACTTTCTCTGAGTATTTGCCTAATATAGGTAAAAACAATCCCCGATTATAAAGTTTGTAAAACGGTGGCTTTGGATGGTAACAGGTAGCAAAGTTGTAAAAAAATTGCACCTTAGTTTCGTTAAAGTATAAAGCTCAGTTTTTATATATTTCATTTGGACTAATATCAGAAGTCACGTCGTCCATTGTCAGACACTTAGTATGGTTGCAACCCCCTGTCAGACACCCTTAAATTATATTGAATTGTAATTCAACTTACGTTATATTATAAAGGCTGAGTTTTCTGAATGTTACTTAAGGAACTACCAAAAGATGTTTTCCCAGTGGTCAGACAGTTTCGATGGTTCTTATACCTTGTCAGACACATGAAGGTCTACCGTAGGTGCGAGAGCGAAGTATATACATGCAAGCGGGCGCGAGTGAAATAGTGCGATCTGTCACTGCGCATCACATGTCGTTTTTTATTATTTGTGTAGTTATTAAAAAGATCTGATTCAGTTTTAATAAATTGTTATCATGGGGAACGTATTAATTTGTGTTGTGTGTGGAAAAAGTGATGGCAAAATGATATTGTTTTCT
This sequence comes from Cynegetis impunctata, assembly GCA_030704885.1. Classification (NCBI taxonomy): domain Eukaryota; kingdom Metazoa; phylum Arthropoda; class Insecta; order Coleoptera; family Coccinellidae; genus Cynegetis; species Cynegetis impunctata. Next base: position 360,643 of record JARQZK010004396.1, on the reverse strand, counting down.
GAACAATCATTGAAAAAATGTCAAGCTGTTTTGAATGCTAGAAAAAAACATATCCTCAAATATAAAGACATTATTTTGCCGGATGAATATACAGACGGTGGCTGTCACAGGGAATGCTGTAAAGTATTCACAGGACTTCCGGACAGATATTTCATTTCAGTTCTGGACCTAATAGTGAGAAAAAAACTCCGTACCTGGAGACAACTTTTCTCCAGCCACGTCATTGATACCTGAGTTGACCATAGACCCAACTGATTCACAGTCTTCAACAGAATCATCAACATCACAATCAACTTCAATTTATCAATCAATAGAACTGCAATCTTCATCTTCTCCAGGAAGTTCTCATTTACAGTCTTTACCAACAGAATGTTCATTAATATCAGTATCAACTTTTATTTCTAAACCAATGGAACTACAACCTACAATTAAATTTGAAAAAAAAGTAATACTCCAAAATTTTATTGATTATTTCATCAGAATTTTGATATATTTCTTTTCTGGCATGAAAATTTTCCTAAATTATCTATTTTCTGAATATTTAATTCTTAATGAAATTATATATCATTATTTAGAAATAACTCTATATTATGAAATTTTTCCATACATGCAAAAAAACATATAATACTGAGTAAATGAAACATGCGCAGTGACACATCTCAATAGACCGAACGCACTATTTCACTCGCGCCCGCTTGCATGTATATACTTCCCTCTCGCACCTACGGTAGACCTTCATGTCTCTGACAAGGTGTAAGAACCATCGAAACTGTCTGACCACTGGGAAAACATCTTTTGGTAGTTCCTTAAGTAACATACCAAAAATTCAGCCTTTATAATATAACGTAAGTTTAATTACAATTCAATATAATTTAAGGGTGTCTGACAGGGGGTTGCAACCATACTAAGTGTCTGACAATGGACGACGTGACTTCTGATATTAGTCCAAATGAAATATATAAAAACTGAGCTTTATACTTTAACGAAACTAAGGTGCAATTTTTCACAACTTTGGTACCTGTAACCATCCAAAGCCACCGTTTTCCAAACTTCATAATCGGCGATTATTTTTACCTATAGTAGGCAAATACTCAGAGAAAGTTTCAGGTTTCATAAAATAACGAAGGTCTGATCGTCGCTGGCTTTTGGACTATAAAAATTATTATCGAAGGGGGGCCTCGGTAGACCAGCGGTGAGCGAGTACCGCCTTGTACCGTTTGTTGACCGAGGATGTGGGTTCGAGTCCCACCTTGCTCTTGGGCGTTGTGTATGTCCTGAATTTAGTGGTTCTAGTTATGAGATTGAGTGTTGGGTAATGTACATTGTTTACAAGCCCATTGGCCGTTCGGAACCGGCGTTAAACTGTAGGTCCCTCGAGTTAAAAAAAAAAAAAAAAAAAAATTATTATCGATTATCTACTTCAAAATCATACGTAATCTATAACAAATAGTTCTAATATTGTGAATCAAACTTTACAGTTTTCGTTTTTCACTATATTTTGTTAACATGACAATTGTTTCGCCAAACTCAGTGGCTTCTTCAGATGTATATTACATACTTACTTTTACAAAGAAAATATTGAACGATGAAGGAAGGGACTTAACAGGTAGAAAGTACAAACTGTTAATGACTAGGGAAAAACGCAACAGGCACAAATGTTCAATATTACATCTAGAAAAGATTTAACAGCAAACTCAATTTATTAGAAACTCTCGAAATCAATAGTTTGAAACAATCTAAGAATTTGTTAAATCATCAATTAGATATTAATAATTCACCGTTGTTAAACCTTTTCTAGGTGTAATATTGAATATTTGTGCCTGTTGTGTTTTTCCCAAGTCATTAACAGTTTGTACTTTTTACGGGCTAAATCATTACGCTTAGGTTTTCCTCATTCTAATTGTATATTCCCTTTCTTCATCTTTCAATATTCTTGTTGTAAAAGTTAGTATGTAATATAAATCTGAAGAAGCCACTGTGGTTTTTAACCCGAGGCGAAGCTAAAGGGGTTATAGTCTCACGACAAAAAGTTGGGATCTGGCCCGATTTTAAAAATTCCAAAGGATATCGATAAAACACATATGATTTCATTAGGGAATTTGAATTCCCAATTTTTCCCAACGAAGAATTAAAAAAAAATAGCGTTTTTACCCCGAGGCGAAGCTAAAGTCTCACTACAAAATGTTGGGATCTGGTCCGATTTTAAAAATTCCAACGGATATCGATAAAATACATATGATTTCATCAGAGAAGTTTTGTTCCCAATTTTTTCCCAACGAAGAATAAAAAATTAGAGCGTTTTTTAGATAGGCATTACGACATGCGCATGCGCCAAGGTCGATATGTACGAAGTACAAAACATGCGTTTAAGTGCTCTGTGTGCCACGGTAACCAAGCGACGTTGATAGCTTTAGCTGATTCTGCGTCTGTGTCTGCTTCCCATCTATAGAGATATCTTATCAGTTTGACTCATAATTTGCAGCAAAATGAGCCGGGATAGGATATTCAAATTCGACAGTCAATCAATGAATTTTTTTGCTAAATTTTCACGGATTTTATTCGTAATATCGACTTATTAATACATTTATTGCAATTTTCCTTCATTTCATTCGTAAAATCGACTTTCATTGTTATTTAATTTATATAATACATTCAAAAAATATTGACGACATGCACATGCGCCGAGGGGTTTTATCATTCCTAGTGCTACGCAGTACGGTGTCCTTCATTTTATTTACAATACTATAATGGATTTTCATCGAATATCGGCCCAAGCAATTAGTTAGTTCATTCCAAGCTCAATATAATATAAAACATCCATATTAAATTTTAATTGAAGATAAATCGATGAAAATGGTATATTCCCAGTGGACATTCATGAAAATATTTCCTTGTTCTGTATGGTCTTGAGTTATAACTTGTCAGGTATAATGAAATTTTAATATTACCCTCGTGTCTAAATTTCCCAAAGCTACGAACAGTCCAAATACAACTCAAATAAATTATATAATAAATGCAAGACAGACCATATGAATTTTGTTTCCCTTAAGCGTTAAATTGGGAGTGAGTGATGAAGAATTTTGTATCTGGAAATTCTGAAATCATCAAATTGAAATAATTAAACATTAGCAAGTTTTCGTTCTTTGGAAATCTTATTATTAGTATTAGATTGAAAGGATTAAGGATTTTGATCAAAATCAAAAAAATCAAAATCAAAATCTTTATTTACGCATATAGCATTTACATAAAATATTCAAGTGTAAAAATTTTTTCAATATTACAGACATATTTAAATAAAATTACTAGGAAGAAACAAAAGATTTTCATCTTACATCTAAAATTTTTGAGATCACGATATGTCCAGATGGCGGTCCATCATATTATTCCTAAACACCTAAGGTATTAAAATGTTAAACTAAGATCAAAACAACAATATCAATAAGTTAGCCAAATAAAACTTTTTTAACTTGCCTACAGAAAACATTGTATTTACAATTAAAAATATCAACACTTTTATCTTCATGCATCACAAAGTTAGCAATTTTACACATTCGATCTATAGGCATATTAGTACCATAATTAGTTCTGTGAAGTGATAGGCTAAATAGTTCCCTACTTCGTGAATCCCTAGATGGAATATGAAAGCCAATCTCTGCAAGAATAATATATAATATAATCTCTGATGATGATAATGATATTAAATTAATTTTTTTCTCAGAATAATTCCATGGTTTAATACAAAATTCTTATATATATAAATATATATAATTATAATAATTATAAATATATATATATAATAAATATATATATATATATATATATATATATATATATATATATATATATATATATTGATATGAATTTACTAATTTTATATATCTCTTGTGAAATCAATTATGATGAATTTTCCTATATTTGCTATTATTTATTTAATATTAATTTGTATTTAGACTCTAATAAAATTATCTCAGGGAAGGTTCTCCTTTTTAATCTTTTAATTTACTTTATCTTTTGACTTTATTTTGAAACTTCAATAAATCAAAAATTTTTAATTTAACAATTTTATTAACACATACTCTTTAATATATAACATTAATTCTAAAAGGATAACTATAACTAGTAACTAACTTTATGGTACCTTTTTACGTTTAATAATTCCCCCAAAATGTTTAATATTTGCAAATATTTATAAATGTCAAAATTGGCCAATTATCTATTTACTCACTTTTTCAAATTGTCACTTTCACACTCTATGATGATCAGCTGTTCTATGTTGTTGTTGATCCAATAATTTTCTTCTTTATCGGCTTTAAGAAGGTTAAGTTAATCCTAAGATGGCCTCTTCTTCTATTGTTGTTTATATTACATCAATAATTGGAACTCACTTCAGGTAATTTAAATATTTTACTTGTACTTTTATCTATTACTTTATAATTATAATTTCAGTTCACTTTTTATTTCACGAAGATAATATGGAGATACAATAACAAATGAATATTCGATGTACACGAAGACAATGCTTATTGCTTGGCTGCTAAAAATCAACTAACTCCGGAAATGGAATTCACTTTCCTTTATAATGTCTTTTTATTTTTGAAAATCAAATTACCTCATGTATATATTCTAGAATGTTCTCAATATCCTTTTTATGATTATTAATCATTTTTAGATATTAAACTAAAAGGTACTGTACATTTTTTAAATATCATTCTATTTAATTAAATATACAATAATTTTGGAAATTGATTATTTCAATAATAACAGCTTCTTTTTGATAATTTAAAATTTTTCAAACTAAGTACTTCAATTTTATTTTTTTGAATAATTAAATGACATTTGATTAAATTTTTAACAAATTTGTAATAAAAACATATATTTTAGACTGAAAATATCTAGTTAAACTCATCTAAAGAATATTCTGATCATTTTGTATTAAAATTTTCAATATTCTGTCCTTTAATTCAATTATTATTTCTACTTGAAAAATTTGACATTTCGTTATATATAATTTCTGATTCTACCTTGAAATTCTATTTTATTACATTATTCTACAATAATTTTATATATAAAACAGTTAACTAATCTCTTTTAATATCTTTATATATGATTAATTACCTTCAATGACTTGAAATTTACTTATTATCTGATATACAAATTTAGTTGATTCTACGATACATAAAATTTCCATAATCATATGTATTCTACATAAATTAAGCATGTTATTTTGGATTCATTTCTTCCATTTATTCTTTATAAAGATTCTATTACTTATAGTCTTCTATATTTCTAATCTTTCATGAATTTGCATTGAATTATTTGAAATCTCTGTCCAACGATTATTGACATTTCAAGTGTTCAACATTCTACAAGTATTATTCATATATTATTAATTATATACATATTTTATAATTAATCAATCACCTCTTTATTTTTCTTTAATTTTATTGAAGTTTTCCCTCTTACTTATCAATTTTATTTTATATTGTACTATATATTTTAATTTTAATATTGCAAATAAATAAACCATAGCAATATATATATATATATATATATATATATATATATATATATATATATATATATATAGAGTAAATTGGGTGAATATACCGCGCTGAGTACTACGCCGCAGTTTAATATTTTAGTTCCAAATCAACATTTGGCAATAATATCCGTTCAGCCATATTCGTGCCAGATAGGAAACACGCGTGAATTATTCACAAATCGAAAATATCAGTTTGTTAGTGAATAACATCAATATAAAGGTAAACACCGTGTATATATAGTCGTGAAGGAAGTTCTAATTTATATATATTATGTGTTTTCATTTTATTTGTCATTAGATGCAATATGGGGTATTATGCCTCATCATTTTTTTTCTGATGAATCAAAATATTGCGGACAATCTCGTTGATACTATTTTGATCAAAAAGCTCCAAAATGTGATTGGCTGCAATGTGTGAAATGTAATCATTGGGTTCACTAGATAATGTACTCCATCAAACATATATTCTGCAGATTGTGTTCCACATCAAGTACTAAGTACCTCTATAGCTCTGAAGACATAGGTAAGATATAATGATATCTATATGTTATGTTGTAAGAAAGAAATTTTTTTTTTCAAATTTCGTATAATAGTTTATTTCCTAAGAGAATAGCATGTTGCCATATTACCTATCGTATGATGCCATATTACCCATGATATGGGGTAAAATGGCAACAGTCTATCTTTGTGCATTTTTACCTGCAATCTTTTGCTGTGTGGGAATATGACAACGAATGACTCTGGACGGATACATATATTGTGTAAGCTCTAACGTGCAGCCAACGTATTTCATTTAGGCGCGTTGGTTATTAGAATGTGAGCATTTGAATTTAGTTGCCATATTACCCCACATTACTCTATATATAAACTGGCATCCATTTTCATATATAAGAGTAGTGACATTATCAGACACCATAATGTCTGATCACGTCTATAATAGCCTTAAGATAATAGAGATTAATATAATATTAAAATGATAGATTATTCGGCAAATTCGTTAGATTCTAAACGGTTCGACCAATCACAGAAGAGCTTTTAATTTTACGCTTCTTTAAAATACGGAAAATAACACACTGCTCTCTGATTGGTCGATGTTGACAGTTGCAAAGCTTGTGTCCATAGACTTAGTTACAATCAGACTTGCCAAACTATATATTTATCAGTTTCGATAACCTACCTAACACTATTTTTACTTTAAAACTAGGTAGGTACCTATAATACAGGGTTACTTTTTTACATAATATGCTAATGACTCCTACTTCACTCTACCAAAATAAAACAACAGAAGAGGTTTATTGAAAAATAAAAACAATCATAATACATTTTAATGACATTTTTAATTGTTTCCTCTGTACATTCCGATTTTTAATTATTTTGATCATGGCAACTATAAAACTTTCGTAGCTCTGTGGTAAATTTCATTTCGTCAACAAATTTTCTAGCATTTACCGCACTATCTTCACCATTTTGGCTGTCCGCAGCTTCTAGGTCGTTCATTAGGATATAGTTCATTAACCTTAGCAAAATAAACCTATTTTCATAGTTCCAACACAGTTACAATATTAAAAACTTTACAAAAACGCACGAGCAACCGGTTTGTTTACGTTCCGAGGTGACCAATGGCGGTGGAGAGGAAGAAAAAGGAACACGTGACTTATTCAACCAATCAGAGCGCACATGGCGTTTTGGTATTGCTTACTTATTATTTTACGCGTGAGTTCCGTAAGTTTATCAATTTGCGAAAATGTGTGCGTAAAATAATACAATTTATCTCTCGTTTAGAATCCTACGAAGGTTTATAAATTTCCTAGGAATTTTATAAACTTGCGGTTCTTGTTATTTTCCGACATATAATATATATATATATATATATATATATATATATATATATATATATATATATATATATATATATAAACTGACATCTATTTTCATATATAAGTGTAGTGACATTATCAGACAACATAATGTCTGATCACATCTATAATAGCCCTAAGATTATAGAGATTAACAAAATGATAGATGATTCGGCAAATTTCATATTTACGTGGAAATAATATGGTGAAATTTGATGAAGGAATAATTCCCAAGATAAGATTATTATTAATTCAAAAGATATAAATCTACTCAAGTAGAACACCCAGCAATGGAGTTGAACCTCCAAGTTGTCCAAAGATAATAAATTTAAATTATATAAATTTAATTGAATAATTGAAAATATTTCTTCTAAAACTGTAATTTCCCTAAAAATCCAAAGTGAAAATATTTCTTCAAAAACTGCAATTTCCCTATAATTACAACTGAAAAGAAAAGTTTCGACAGTTCAGTGAACTAAAAAGTCAGAAATTCAATTATATTGATCATAACTCACAATTATAAAACTCCAAGTAATGAAAAGTTTCCGAAAACAAGCAGTTCGAATTGTAAATTCAAGTCAAACTCTGAATGAGGATAATTTACACAAGGTGAAGTAAAATACAACTAATTGGTAGATAGAATGTTTCAATTAAAGAAGTTGAATTACGAATAGTTTACAGTCGAATGCTGCTAATTGGGTTCGGTTTAGTATTCTCAGGGCCTAATGGAAATTCGACCCTTGTCTGAAAATTTCCGTTCAACTCGAAGTGAAAATTATCAGTTAAGCTGATGAGGATTCTTGTTTTTATATCAAACAATAAACTATACGCCATTAAAAATTTATGAGTTTATAGAATAGGTTCCTTAATAACTGAGATTGAATTCTCGCACATCACTTGGTGAAACATCATAAAGAATAAAGTATAAACTTTAAAATAAAACACACTTGGCTTAAGTTTCACAATATAAAAAAATATTTAGATACTGTATTTAGCAGTAACGAAAAGTCGACATGTTTGGAGTTATGAACTCATTATCAAGACTGACTACAGGAGAGTATTACATCGTATTTTATAAAACAGACAAAAGCAAAGGTGATACCTGAAAATCAATTTGTTCGTTTACAAGGGGTAATTGACTATTATGGACGGAACTTATTTCGAGAATTTCAAGAAGGCCAAGGCGCTTTCCTTTGTTACCTGAATGCAACAATTTGGTTTTGTTGAAATCCAGGAAGTGATTGAATTTTATACAATGTTCAGAGAAGCCAGTGGTATTTTTGTTTTGTATAATTGACTTTTTATGTTCTTCAACACGAATATTCCTTCCTGTCTGTCCAATATAGAAAGCAGGACATTCGTCGCAAAATATTTTATAAACACCTCTGTTTTCTCCGATGTTAGATTTTTCTTTATTATTGACCAAGAATGACTACAAATTTCTTTTATTTGTACAAATTGTTTTAACGTTATTTTTCGATAGTCGATAATTTATTGGGAAGTATTTATGTTCTTCATTAATAGTTTGCGTGGGGTATATTGAATGCAACAAATACTTTCTATTCTTATATTCGTTTTTTCCCAATGAGCTTGTCGATAAGACTTTCATTGTAACCGTTATTAGTGGCTAATAATTTAATTGTATTAACTTCGGTTTGAAAATTTGTTTCCGATAATGGAATCGTGAACAACCTATGTATGAACGAATGAAAAGCACTGAGTTTTATTTTAATGTGTTGGTTACTGTCGCTGTGAATTAAATTCCTTAATATTTTCAATTAAAATAACTTTCTATATTTGAACATTTTTGAGCCCCTACTTTATAGAAATATTAGGTTTATCTTATATGAAAAATCTGATTTCTGATTGACAGTTAATATAACGTCTCTACTGAATCCTCTGTACAGGATTTTCGACCTTATTTCTACACCTTACGGCGTATTTTTGGATATATTTCATTGAAAGTCAAGTTAAATAATTCTAATAGGCTGTACAGCTAGTTCTCCGCTACTCTATTTAATAATGTTCAATTTCCTAATGACTTTTTCGTTAGATATGTTTTTCCCCAACGTAATAATTAAGTTTTGGAAAGAATAACTACAGGGTTAATATGGGAAATATAAATTATTTAAACTATGTCTATCAGCTTGAATAAAACACAAAGAAATAAAAAAGAAATTTGAAAATCTCTATCTATTGAAAAATCTATTCATTCAGTTATGATATTTGTTCCAAATCCAAAAAACAAACCTTGCGCCCTCCATCCTGTAAACAATATTTTTTTCCTTCACCGGGGGGTCAACCCCCAACCAATTTATATCGAAATGAATACCATCCAAGATATCATACGAAACTACCTACATACGAAGTTTCAGCCCTATGGTCCCAAAATTGCGCCTTCTATCGTGTAAACAACGCTAAAATACTTAAGCTTATACATATATATATATATATATATATATATAATATATATATATATATATATATATATATATATATATATATATATATATATATATCTGTACCTCGGAGGTAAAGGACACTATGTTACAATTAGCCAAACTTTTACAGGGAGAACATATTTAATGTACTCCGTCGTAATTTTCTCAATTGTTTATTGAAGTTGTTTAACAAAAATCTATCAGGAGATTATTAGTATGATATATTTTTAGTTGTATTACAGCAAATTGAATTTTGATTATATTGAATGACTTTTGATGGACATAGTACTGTATAGCTCTCATCAACTTATTGTTATGTGACATATGGTGTTTTTGGAAATTAAAGAAATAAGCAAAATTTAACACGGTTCGTAAATACTATCATTTATTTTCACATATACAATAAAAGAACACAGTGCCGGATTAAGCTATCGCGGGACCTGTAGCAAATTTGGCCAAGAGGCCCTTGGTTACTTGGTTTGCTTTAGGTTCTCAAGTTTATGGTATTAAACTCAGATTAGAGAATAAAACCGAAAATCTGTGTGCGTGACAACCCGGAGTGACTATGCAGGAACACGTATATCTGTGTGCGTGTAATGATACCAGTTTTTGAAATAAACTTCCTATATTTTTTAATTACTGTTTTTACAAGTCAAACTGGTTGGCTTTTTTTTAACTGAGGTAATAAAATACTTCGTATATTATTTACATACAATCAAAGCTACATACGCACAATCAAATTCAAATTCATGTAAGTAAATGACATCCATAATATTTTTGAAAGACCTATTTGAGCCAATGTGCCTACGGTCAGTTAGCTGATTAGGGTTGAGCCATGAGAACTGACAAGAAACTTGGGCCACTCTTTTTCATTCCCCCGGGGGGTCACAAGTGTTGGTGTTACAATAATATGGTGAAATGTAAACTGATCCAACTAAAATACAATGCCAGACTAACATCTAAAGAGCTCTTCACAGTTTTTTACGATGTGCCAAATATAAATTGATGTACATTAAATTCTAATAGTTTGATAATCAATAGAATCCTATTTTATTTGTTCGGGTTATACGACTAGCTGGATAGATGATGTCAGGGAATTCCCCGCCTGTTAGTTTTGCAGTGCTACAAACTTGCGAGTAGTGCAGGGCAAGTAGTACAAACACATAACTTGTGCGCCCAGCGCTCAATTTTCAGAAATGTGGTGTACATCTTAAAATTATTGTTGCAGATTTTGACACCAACGTTTCTCGTGGTAGGTATTATACAACCTATACCTTCGATTTAACGTGACAAAATCGAGTTCCAGATTTTAAGGTGTGAGTGAAGCATAGCCTAATCGCTTCATGTTCAAGGCATAGAAGATATTTTACGCTTATCTAAACCTATTTTTTTTACTGTCAGACAGGCGTTGGAGCGCGGGGCTCCCAATTTGCGTGGCCTGTAGCATTTGCTACTCTTGATACGTAGCTAATCCGGCACTGAAAAAACAGTAAACACAGGATTATGATCAGACTAAATAGCAACAAAATCTAGATTGTCCTTCATCCTGTCTTGGTCGGGATAATGAGTCAGACCTGTTGTAGAATGTAGTATATATACTAGATTAGCAATAGTAAAACGAAGAATCAACTGCTACGACTAATACTAAGGTTATGCTTGATAAGTTAGTAATAACATTTTAATAGGAACTGTTTAACAAAAAGTTTACCTATTCTTGCAATACTAGTGTCTTGAATTAAATCAAGAATTCTTTTTCGCGAGAGTTTTGATCCATTCTACCATCTATATTAGAAAATTTATCCACAAGCGATCAGGGTAACTTCAAATGATACATACGTGACATCAATAACCTACAATCTGTTCTCAGTTGGTGGGAAATACCCCAGGTGGAGCGGTAGTATAGAACACTATGTCCAGATGGTGTTCTTATTTCATTATAATTATGCAAGAAAGCATAGAAGTATACAACACTATGTCCATGTTGTATTCCCCTACATAAAAGTAGACTTGGTGTTCCGTCAAATTTCCGTAACTTCGCTGAATATTGATTTAGGACATAGTGTTATATACCTCTGTGTACATCATACAAAGGATAATATTGTTGTGTAGTTAGTCCGTTTTCGCCAAAAATGGACACAGTGTCCTTTACCTCCGAGGTACAGATATATATATATATATATATATATATATTTTTTTTTTTTTCATTTATTTATTTAATTATTTATTCTTACACAACTTATACAATCATTTTCATTACCAACACAAACTCAGGCAATTAATTATAAGTAAACACAAGAAACAATCCATGAAAGAACTATATAATACTAAACTATAAGGTCAGGAAAAATGAAGTAATGAAAACGTTTAAGTTCATGCACCTAAGTGACTGAACACTTGTGTTGTGCAATTCCAAAAACACATTACAGTGATGTGGACACTTTTCAGACATGTTTGAGCAAAACATCTCAGCAGTTTATCATCTAATACTTATCATACTTATTCTAAAATTTTTATAAAATCTATGTAATTTCGAAAAATAAATTTTTTTGATTCAACTGAAAAACTTTTTAGTCCAGTCATAAGCCTAATCTCTATTGGTAAGAGATTGCATGCTTTGGGCAAGGTGTGAATGAAAAATCGATGGCAAATTTCCTTCTTCAATCTTTGGGTCGACAGAAACCCACCAGCACATCCACGGGTTTGATATATCAAACGACTACAACGACCGGAAAAGTTTGTTTTTGAAGGCATGTACACATAAACTATGAAAGTATAGTGTCCGGATATTGCACACATCTTCAGTATAAAGTAGACTGGTGTGATATATCCTTTGTTTCTTAAATATAATTTTTAGTATAAAGTTTTGAGTAATAATTAGTTTCTTTAATGAGTTCCTGTACATACCACCCCATACAAAGATGCCATATTGAAGAAGTGATTCGGCTAAAGACTTGTAAATCAGGATAAGTAACTTTCGTGAAAGAAATTCTCTTAGCTGGTAGAATTTGTAGATGAGCTTCCTAACCTTCTTCGACAAATAATCTACATGATCGCCCCACTTTAAATGCTTATCAATAATTATACCCAAGTACTAGACTACATTAGCCACCTTAATTTCATCTTGTATATCATGGACTTTTATACCAGAAAAATCTGGTCTATTTGCTCCAGTTATACTGAAGGCTATATAATTCGTCTTCTTAACATTTAATGAAAGTTTGTTCACGCTTAACCATTTTCTAATTTTGTGAGGATCGCGCTGAACAGCTATTTTGGCTTCCGCCCAGGAGTCTTCACGAAATATGACGACTGTATCATTTGCGTAAGACACAATCGTTGCACCCGTCACCAACGACAAAAGAGAATTTATATATACGAGAAACAACACAGGACCAAGAACAGTACCTTGAGGCATATATATATATATATATATATATATATATATATATATATATATATATATATATATATATATATATATATATATATATATATATATATATATATGTACCTATGATATAAGTATATAATATTTATATATATATATATATATATATATATATATATATATATATATATATATATATATATATATATATACCTATGTATAGTATATATTTATATATATATATATATATATATATATATATATATATATATATATATATAATTACATATATATATATATATATATTATATATAATATATATATATATATATATATACAGTGCTTTCATGATGAAGGAACAAATTCATTAAAAAATTAGAGTTTCTATTTCATGTTAAAATCCTCGGACAGGTCGATTAGTATTTTTATTTGGGCATTTTTTCGCAATAAAAATTTTGTATACAGGGTGTCTCATTCAAGAGCGCTATGGCTTTGTCATTAGTTTTTTTTAAAGGTAATACCCCTGTATATTAATTTCACTTTACAATTCTACGATTAAAGTTCTTATCACTTTTTTGTGAACATACCATATGCCCTCAACTCGATGGATTGCCAGAAACGGAGATAGTGGGTAATGAGAGTACGATATGAAAACACACAAATGTAATTACTAATTAAATTTTTACATATTTCAATCTGTTGTCCGTTTACTTCGAGACATTTTTGAAGTCGATTCAATGTTTCTCGTTGCACATTTTCAATTACTGTCTGGACTGATAAGTCTTATTTCCTGCCTGATTCTCTTTTAGATCTCATCAATATTATTTGGTCTATTTCAAATAAACTTTTAGACTTCAAATAACCCCATAAAAAAAATCCAATGGGTTATGTCCGGTGATCTTGGCGGCCACTCAATCGGACCTCTCCGTCCTATCCATATCTGTTTGGGAAAAGTTGCATCAAGAAATTGTCGAACAGCGATTTGAATAGTGAGGAGGTGCCCCATCTTGTTGAAACCATATCTCGTTATTAGGTATGTCAGGACTCTTGTGGGTTATGGAAACAAAACAGCTAAAGCCGAATGAGTTCGAAACTGGAGAATAGTTCAAGTAGTCATCTCCGTTTAGTGTTCCTTTTCAAAAAAATAGGGACCAATCCTATACGATTTCGAACAATCGCTGCCCATGTATTAATTTTTTGAGAAGCCGCTGTGTGTGGCATTCTTGCATCCAATGAGGGATTCTCGGTCGCCCAATACCTACAGGTTTGTCTGTTGACGTGGCCATTTAAATAAAGGTGGCTTCATCAGAAAAAATTAATGTTTTGTAATGAAATTTAGATGTTGATTATGAATTTCAAGAATCTGCTCACAAACTGTACTCTGCGGTCAAAATCGTCTTTCTAATAAATTCATGTGTACCAGGCTTAATTTTATAAGGGATAAATAGTTATTTACCTTAAGTATTTTATCACGGACACCTACTGATAAATTGAAATTATTGGAAATTGTAGTAATGCGATGTATGAGGGTTATCTTGGTTTTCTAGTAGAACGTTCAGCACTGTTTCTTCAGATACTCTCGGTGGTCTTCCTTTAGGTAAATCTCTACGTGGTTCGTATCTCCTGAATTTGATTCAATTGTGCTGACTTGCCATCTAGTAATTAGCGGACGATCAGGATGATTTTCATTGAATAGATTGCAGACTTCTTCTTGTGAACGCACCCTATCTCCAAAACCAATCATCATAAGTACTTCAATACGTTTCTCTCTCAAGTAATGCATTTTCTTAAAACAATGAAGTAGTGTAGTGCCCTGAGCGTTAAAAAACGTGAAAACTGCGGACTAATACAGCACCAGTGAATGAATTCAGATGGTACATGTGAATTTCATTCTTCAGATTTAATGACAATGTTTACCTAAATTTTTTTTTGTACTTTAATCCCACATTTTAAATCTCCAGGTGCTCCACTATCTCCGTTATTAATCTGGGAATCCATCAAGTTGAGGCATATGGTATGTTCACAAAAAGTGATAAGAATTTATGGTAGAATTGTAAAGTTGAAATAATATACAGGGTATTACCTTTAAAAAAAACTAATGACAACAGCCATAGCTCTTGAATGAGACACCCTGTATACAAAATTTTTATTGCGAAAATTGCCCAAATAAAAATACTATCGACCTGTCCGAGGATTTTAACATGAAATAGAAACCTAATTTTTTAATGAATTTGTTCCCTTTCATCATGAAAGCACTGTATATATATATTATATATATATATATATATATATATATATATATATATATATATATATATATATGAAATTGAGTTTTTGGTGCCATGCATCATAAAAAGTCATGAAACGAAAAACTATCTTGGTCCTAGGTCCAACTTTGCTAATCGCACCCGTTTTAATAAGCAGGTTTTCAAAGTGAAAACCTGCTAAAATTTTCAAATATTTTATACACTTAAAAAGTACAAATAAACTGGAATACAACCGGCATCAGCATAAAATGGAATTAAAAATAATAATTTGTATCAAAATTTCTTTTGAATAGTTTTATTTAGTTTTTCATAAAAAAAAATGATTTAAGAATTCAAATTCAAATAATTGAAATTGTGGACTCCTAAATCTTAAATATGAGAAGTTTCGGAATAGTGTACGAAGTTTATTGGATTTGTAACATAAGCTACCACTTCACTTTTCAACTTAATACCTAATGCATAGTTTAAATCGTTTAACCGCTCAACTGTAACTAAACATCATCAGAGATAATGGTTGATAATAGTCGGTTGCTTCATCCATGATAGTTTCGCTTTAATATCGCATGCATCTTCGTCATTGGTTATATTCTCAATTAGGCTCACCACATATGCAATTAAACAGGAGGATAATAACAATATATTGGAAAGCCATCGAGACAACATTTTTGTTGTGGATTCTACCACTTCTAGATCTATAGAGTTTTTAGTTTGTCTGTTTGATATATCAAATATGCAGATTATCCATAATTATGCTCGATATTGAATTATACTTGGGAAAACCAATTCAGTTTTCAACTGATTTATTTTTGCTTCCTCATTTATTGCTTTTACTATTCTTGTTGACATTTTTAGAATAATTTTATGATACATTTTTAGTATTCAAGCTTCTCATAACTTGATAAAGAGATAAATAAAACTAACTTTTCACAGGTTGGAATGAAAATCTATTGAGTAAACGCATTTCGTCATTACATTGACTTCATCTCGTACTAAACTATGGTAAGTATTACAAAACAATCTATTTCTACGAAAATTGAATATAACAGAGGGGTTCCTAGAGAAACTAAATAACATTAAAAAATTCGTTCAGAGTTATTAGCAGAATTAGTGAACAGATTAAGGAGAGGAGAAGGATTTACTTCAATCTGGTCGTTAACAAGGTTTCCGGAATTTTTATATTTATTGATGTATAGGGAGTCCCAACAGTTGATTCTGTGGAGACTATTTTCTAACTGTAATATATCATAATTGTGATTAAGGTTTTCTTGAATAAGATGATACGCATAAATAGAGTCAGTTTTCTGCTTAATATAGCTACGTTGTTGTTCGTGTATTCGAGCTTTGAAATTTCTAATTGTACAGGCTGTCCCATTTTCGAAGTCCCTACGGGGTAACTCGCTTATTTTTGAAGATAGAGATTTGCGGTTTCCGCGAACGTTGGCTACTTTTTTGTGAATCTCACGATACCGTAAACAAAATTTTCATAGCTTGCTTCGTTTTTGAGATACAGGGCGAAGTTTAAAATATTGCATTTTGGTCCTCCTCCTGTATCACAGCTGTCTTTTAACTTATAGGAGAAGTGAAAACTGTCTTTTATACACTTTTTTACATAGAATCCAGTGACGTAGTCAGATTTTCGAAATGAGCTGTCATTGTTCAGATATAACCCAATGTTATAATTTTTCAAATGGAACACTCTGTATATTTTTCCATATTCAAAACACAAATGTTTTGCGCTTTTCAAAAATATATAATATTTATATAAAATTTTACGTATTAGCCTTTTATTTAGATAATTTTCTTTCTTTAAGGCAAGTCAAGACAAATATCACTTTGATAGATCGTTCGGCACAGTAAACAAAGATATCACTTCCATTTATATAGGTTAGAATGAAAAGTATTCATTAAAAAAATATTATTTAATATAAGTTACTAAACAGAGATACATTTAATAATGATGAAAACCAAAATATAAACTTATATGTAATACTGATACAAAGCAAAGTTCTATTATTTTTCTGTTGAAAATGTTTCGTAAATAATGTTCAAATTACTGCCCATTCTGTTGAAAGCGCCAATCGACCACAGTTAAAACAAAAGTCTTATACCTAAGTATTCGAAAACTTCTCTCGTGGCATTCATCAGAGCATCTCGATTTTCGTGCCACGTGTGGTTTATTTTATTTTTTATATAGCCCCATATGAAGAAATCTAATATAGATAAGTCAGGGGACCTCGGTTGCCAGTTAATGGGACCATTATTACCAATCCACTGGTTTTGGAGTCTTTCATTAGGATAAACCTTTTCTATATTGAACCAACGGAATTTCGTCAAGTAGTTCAGAAAAAAATTATTCAAAATTTCCAAATATCTATGGTGATTCAAGTTACCGTCAAAAATCCGGTAGGCTAATCTTCCTCCAAAAACGAAACAAGATACACTAAAGCATTCAATAGAATGGTTAGTAATTTGAACAATATTTACAAAACATTTTCAACAGAAAAATAATAGAACTTTGTTTTGTAGCAGTGTTAAATATAAGTTTCTATTTTTGTGATAATAATAATTATTAATTGCATCTCTGTTTAGTAACTTATATTAAATAATATATTTTGAATGAATACTTTTCATTCTAACCTATATAAATGAAAGTGATATTTTTGTTTATTTGCCGAACGATCTATCAAAGTGATATTTGTCTTGACTTGGCATAAAAAAAAGAAAATTATCTAAATACAAGGCTAATACTTAGAATTTTATACAAGTATTATATATTTTTGAAAAGCGCAAAACATTTGTATTTTGAATACGGAAAAATATACAGAGTGTTCCATTTAAAAAATTACAACATTGGGTTATATCTAAACAATGACAGCTCATTTCGAAAATCTGAGTTCGCCACTGGATTTTACGTTAAAAAGTGTATAAAAGACAGTTTTTACTTCTCCTATAAGTTAAAAGACAGCTGTGATACAGGAGGGGGACCAAAATGTAATATTTTCAACTTCGCCCTGTATCTGAAAAACGAAGCAAGCTATGAAAATTTTGTTTACGGTATCGTAAAATTCACAAAAAAGTAGCCAACGTTCACGAAAACCGCAAATCTCTATCTTTAAAAATAAGCGTCCCCCGTAGGGACTTCGAAAATGGGACAGCCTGTACGTCCTATATAGAATTTTTCACAATCGTTACAGTCGAGTCTATAAACACTAGTACGTTCATCGCTATGAATTTTTCATTTAATGTTTTCAATGAATTTTAAAATGGTTTTATATGAAATTTTGAAATTTTGTTTATGAAAAAACAATTTCAGGTTTTCGGAAGGATTGCCAAAGTATGTTAAACTGTTAAATATTCTACTTTTCTCGGATAGTGGGTAAACTTCTTAACTCGTTTACTCAATAGATTTTTATTCCAACCTGTGAAAAGTATTTTTTTTTATTTCTTTATAAAGTTATGAATATGAACCAAGTAAATGTCAATTCAATTCAATATTTAAGCTTTTATTTATTTTATTTATCAGCTATTATAATAAGAAATTAAATAGTGGGGTTATGGATAGGTAAACGCGCCAAGAAAGTATAAACCACATCAGATATTGAGTATATTCGACAGAGGGAAAGAGTTAAGTCTGTTTCAATAAGTAGTCAGAAATCTTATACCTGGTAATTTATAAGGCTTCCGAAAAGTTCAATTTTAATCCTCTACTCTATTTATGTAAAATATGGTTATCTGTACTAAATGAATGATTCTCATCTAATAAATTATTGGAATCATTGTCTCTCTTATTTTCTTCAAAACGGCGTTGTATTATTCAATTCTGTATCCTATGTGTTCTCTCTGATGAAGCCACCGTGTAGTGAAATGCCGCAACATAGATTCTATTATAGTAATCGTGAGAATCAAACAAGTTTCTTCTTATAATATTGTTATGTAACGGTATCATCAATTCAAAAATAGGTAGAGATATTTGGAGCTGTAACACATATGTGATACAGGAATGAGAAGCTTCTCGAAAGATACAAGAATTTGATTTGTTCTATGCCAAAACAAGTATGGGTTTTTTAATAGAAGCTAAGAAACGAAAAATGCATTACTGCACTACCCTAAATATTGTTAGCATAGAACTATAAAATAATCAAACTATAATTGAGATACTGTCGAATCAATTCGCAAAATACTATAGTTGAATGTTTAGTTAGGTGTGTACATATAGGTATGTGATTAACTCAGGCAAACGCATCAAGAATTGAAATAGCATATATTAGAGGATTATATGTCAACGGTATTCTAGGTTCAGCAGAGTTGAACCTCAGTTAATATGTTCCATCATAACATACAGAATACATTAGTCAGTTCATAATCCTATTACCAGGGTGAACTATGGCCTATGTCAATTGCGTTTGATTAATTCAGATAAGCAGGAAATTTTCGTGAAAGTTGTTTCATGTGAATAAAATGCTTCAACATCAAGTTCTAGATAACATATATGTAACTAGCTATTACTTAATTGATTTGAGATGCATTAAAGTTCCGTTAGTTGAAATATTTATTAATTTTTAGAAGTTTTGCTAACCAACACAATAAATAAAAGGAAAAAATTGAAAGACTTTCATGTCACTGAGATATACATATATATATATATATATATATATATATATATATATATATATATATATATAAATATATATATCATATATATATTTATATATATATACATATATATATATATATATTATATAGTATATATAATATATATATAATAATATATATATATATATATATATATATATATATATATATATATATATATAAATATATATATATATATATATATATATATATATATATATATATATATATATATATATATATACTTATAATATCCTAACCAAACAGAAAATGTCATTGGATTCATTACATTTTTTTTTTGAGAAGTGGGATGAATATTTCTAGCTTGTATCCATCTCTCTATATATTTTAGTCTTGCCATTATAGTATTCAACAGTTCTTAGTCCAAGAGGAAAAACTATTAGTTTTTATCTCACAAGAGACAAACAGTTAAACTCCGGTTCAGGATGGCTGAAGGCCTTGAATCTATGTCCTTACCCAATATTGTTATGGTTTAAATATTATTGTCATGAAATATCTAGAATGTCTCTTCTTAAAAATGATTGATAAGAGTTGTCATAATAATACTGTATGTCAATATTAGTTATTGATTTTCTTACAAAAAATGTACTTATTCTTAAAACACTGTGTATATTCAAATACTTTAACTAATATATACATAAGTTTTGATCCACTACAGCTCATTAAATATATATACAAAACCAAAGAGCAAGTTGGACTTTAACCCACATCATCGGTGTATAATCAATAAACTTTATCGTTGTCTATCGTGGCCTCATAATATAAAAGAATAATAGAGAATCAATCAATATATATCTTTATATATATATATATATATATATATATATATATATATATATATATATATATATATATATATATATATAAATATAATATATATATTATATATATATATATATAATATTTTATATATATATATATATATTTATATATATATATATTATACATAATATATATATATATTATTATATATATATATATATATAATACAGGGTGTCCGGAATGATGAGCAAAAAATTCAGAGGAGAATTCTAGACCGAAAAAATAAATGGTACCTTTCATATAAAAATTTTTCGAAAAAATGATTATTAACGTAGTTACAGGGTGTTAAAGTTAGATTTTATTTACAGTTTTCTTGCTCTAAGTTTTGCCACGCTCATAATATTTCGACGAAATCACGTATTGGGGGCTTTATCGGGATGAGGAAAACAAATGTGCCTACCGCGTTCTCGCATTTTGTAGAGGGCGCCACATACGAGCCTATACCTTCATTTAAATGGTCCCAACTTTTTTGTGTTACACTGTATACGACTTTTGACTGAAAATTTTCATTCTACTAAACTTCTGACATGAAAAAGGTATATATTCGTTTATTTCGATAAATCTCACCGTTTTCGAGTAAAACGCTAAAATAACATTGCTTGCATATGATGAATACGAAATCATTTTAATTTATTTTCAACATTGAACATAGCATCCTTTGAAAACGCTATGGTTGCCGTAGAAACAAGTTTGGGGAGAATTAGTTTTGACAGTTATTAATTTTTTGAAAATTTGTTATCACCCAGGTGGTGGTAAGTGATAAATACTAAAGAAAAGTAGCGTACTCAACAAAGGAACAATGGTTTATTAATAAAATCATAATGTTAACGAACGAAAAATTAAACATTCAAATCAAATGTTCAAAATGACGTCCTTCTTCTTCAATGCATAAATTAAGTCTTCTTAAAAAATTCCGAAGAACTCTATGAAATATTCCTTCCTTTTGCCTTATTACCTCACAATTGGCAACAATTCTTCCTCTCAGCTCTTCGACGCTATTCACAGGTGTCCTGTATACAAGCGTCTTCTTCAGGTAGCCCCAAAAAAGAAATGCATTGGGTTTAAGTCAGGGGATCTAGAAGCCCACTGTACAAAACACCGGCGCCCTATCCACCTTTCAGGAAAAGTATCATTTAGGAATTGCCTGACCGCTAACTATAATGCGGTGGCGCGCCATCTTGAAGCAGCCACATTGAATTTCTCAATCCGAGTGGTACATCTTCCAACAAAATGGGTAAGTGGTTCTTAGAAAATCCAAGTAAACTTCACCATTGAGTCTTTGTGGAAAAAAATGTGGTCCAAATTAAGTAGTCCCCCACAATACCAGCCCACACGTTGAACGGAAAACTTATTTTGGTAACCCGCTCTATTGATAAGTGAGGATTCTCATTCAGCGCCAAAAATGCTCATTATGAAGGTTATCAAGCCATCATGCCCAAATCCAGCTTCGTCCGTGAAAAAGATATTACGAACAAAATTTTGATCTCCAATTATGGAGTATTCTAATGGTATTACATATAAATTCAACAGGAGCAGCAGGATCCTCAGCAGAAGATAGCTTTGATTGCACCGTTTTGGTAGTGGTACGGATAAAGTTTTTGTTCGCGTATTGCTTCATGTACGGAGCTCTTGGGAATGCCCTCTTGGAAACTAAATTTTCTAACACTTACATTTGGGATTATTCTGTATCGAATATCAAAATACGAACTTCTGCTTCTGCTGTTCTAGTATTCTGTTGTCGGCCTAACATCAAAAATTCTTAGTTTTGAACGATCCAAATTCTCCCAGTCTTCGATGGATAGTACTGAACATTCGCGATTGGGGTAGGTGTCTATTTGGAAATGCTTCACGATACAAAACGTCGTGCTGCAAGAGCATTACCTGCAGCTAAACCGTAATAGTAATGCATGTCCCGCAACTCCGCGTTAGAGTAATTGTTATTCATCATTGTTTTTTTTTTAAACAACATATTATTACAAAAGAACTTGAACAAAATTACTATAACTGTCAAATCTAATTCTCCTCAACTTGTTTCTACGGCACCATAGTGCACGTTTCCAAAGGATGCTATGTTTAAGGTTGAAAAACTAAAATGATTTCGCATTCATCACATGCAAGCAATGTTATTTCAGCGTTTTTCTCGAAAACGGTAAGATTTATCGAAACAAAGTAGTACACCTTTTTTATGTCAGAAGGTTAGGAGAATGAAAATATTCAGTCAAAAGTCGTATACAGTGTTTAACACAAAAAAGTTGGGACCATTTAAATGAAAAGTATAGGCTCGTATGTGGCGCCCTCTACAAAAATGCGAGAATGCGGTAGGCAAATTTGTTTTCCTCATCCCGATAAACCTCCAAATACGAGATTTCGTCGAAATATTATGAGCGTGGCAAAACTTAGAGCAATAAAACTGTAAATAAAATCTATCTTAACATCCTGTAACTATGTTAATAATCAATTTTCGAAAAAAATTCATATGAAGAGTACCATTTATTATCGGTCTAGAATTCTCTTCTGAATTTTTTGCTCATCATTCGGACAGCCTGTATATATATATATATAATATATATATATATATATATATATACAGATAGATATATATATATATATATATATATATATATAATATATATATATAATATATATATATATATACAGATATATATATATATATTATATATATATATATATATATATATATATACAGATATATATATATATATATTATATATATATATATATATATATATATATATGTAAATATATATATATATATATATATATATATATATATATATATATAATAATTATTAATTTATTTATTTATCACAGACTCCAAAACAGTCTTAAATTCAAACTGGTACAGGAGCCTTTAAAACAAATTATAATATATATATATATAGGAATACCAAATATGTATGACCAGCGGAAAAACAGAGAGAGATAGAGATAGAGAGCACTCCCTGGACACTCGAATCACCCCTATGTATGCCCTGCGATTATTCATAGTTTTCGAGTTCGATTTTCGAAAATTGTCTACACTTTTTGAAAACAAAAGTTTTATATATACCTAAATATATTTATACAATAATAAAAACGGTGGCTAAGTTAGCTGACTGTTTTGTTAGCTGAGTAGCATTCTGAAGGTCTCGGGTTCAAAACCTTGGTCGACTGGACTACGATGACTCTCAGTTTCTTCATCTTGTAGAAAATCAAACTTACATTGGAGAATGCTGAACCAATATTCATTCTTTGAACAGACCTCACGTCCTCTTTTCTATAAATTATATCATATTACCCATTAATACACTTGTATATCTGGTTGAAGGAGCTTCTACAGCAGTACACTTCCCTCACAAATACTTCAGGAAAGAATTAAACACATGGCCTTTATTTTTTTTACAGCGGGAAATAAAGGAAGCCCGAAATAATTTTTCATTTGCAAAAAATCGCTAAAATTTATTTTAAACAGTTTGTATTGAATACAAATACTGCTATATTCAAGGAGAGAGTTCTTTAGGATGTAGTTAATAATCTTAGAAATAATGGCTACCGATAAATAATACTTAATTAACTTCTCAAGACCAATACCTAAACAAACCTGATAAAATTTCTCATATTTATTTTGACTCAGCTAATTAAAGCGCACAGCAAGTTCCTCATAAATTTATTTAACGGCGGTTATTTTATTGGGTATAACGTAATTAGCTACTACATAGCAACCTCCCATTTTCATAACCGTATGATCCTACTCAACCGATAAGCTATAATGTTCAATCAGTCACAGTGGTCATGATATTATGCTACATATTTACCCAGCTAGACAATCAAGTTG
This sequence comes from Cynegetis impunctata, assembly GCA_030704885.1. NCBI lineage: Eukaryota > Metazoa > Arthropoda > Insecta > Coleoptera > Coccinellidae > Cynegetis > Cynegetis impunctata. The sequence goes on along the minus strand of JARQZK010004396.1, from coordinate 335,839 downwards.
TATCTATATCCGTTCCGGATTTCGAAAGGGAATAGACCACGCCCTGCATAGATTCCCGCTATTCACGCCCTTTAGTGTAATCACACAATTAGGGTGGAAACTATTCTAGAATCTTCTTTGTATCCCTACAACAACTCCCTCCGTCGATATTTTGACTTGCATGATTCGTCAATAAAGTCGACGTCATCAGGAATTGACAATGAAAAATAATCATATCCTTATCATGTCAACTTGGTAGACAAAACGTTGATACAAATTTCTGAACGTAAATTGCATATAGATACCGAAATGTCTGTATTTATATATATATATATATATATATATATATATATATATATATATATATATATATATATATATATATATATATATATATAGGGGTGTCCCGTAGATAACACGCCAGAGTGACACTGGAGGTAGATTGGCTTCAGGTGAATCAGATAACATCAACATGACCTCAGTAAAAGTATTCTGGTTTTCGAGATATTGTCACTCTTAAGTTTTTTTCAAAAATCTATACTTTTTGGTCATTTTCTCGCCTGTTTTGAATATAAATAAGTTATAACTCATGGTTTTTTTTCTTGTGCTATCATCAATATACGGTTGAGACAATCGACCTATCATTTCATTGAAAACTAGCTCGCTAACCTCAAAAAAAAGTTAAGTTGTTTCAATTTAATTCAAATCCGAAAACTTCAAGTAAAGTTTGACTATTTACTGTCAAAAAATATTGTACCAGACAGAATCAGCAAATCATCTTAAAAACTAGCATATTTAATGCTCTTTCGAAAACGTTATAACTTTTGTGGTTCTTTTCTTTCAAAAGTCTAAAAATTTCAATTTTTGTCGTGCTACTTGCGAAATACACTGCGCAGCAAATTTAACGCATAGCTTAAATATTTCCTAAGTTTTGACTGAATATTTTCTCAGGCGGTGATCCGATTCGAATAAATTTTTCACCAAATAGTAGCTCCGTTTTGTGTAATGTAATAGTTATAAGATGATCAAAAAAAATGAATAAATTTATTGTACAGGGTGTTTGAATAGCGACATGTTTTCTTCGTCCAAGTTTACATCCTTCTGCGGGCAATATCGGGTAGCTCAGGCAGAAAAAAAATAGACGGTGTTATAATCGCATGTCTTCTGAGTAATTTTTGTTTTCAATCGTCTGTTTATCTTGAGCCACTCGAAAGATATTCATGTTTTTATAACCGCTCACACTTTTCAAACGAAATTTTTTAAAATTTTTTGGTAATTTGCGAAGATGACTCTGTATACAAAATTTCTTTACGAGTAGAAACTGTGTTTATTTGGTTTTGTATGTCTCTTCATACTACAAGCTTCTTCCGAATCTTTTCAAAATTACCGAACTACCTGACTACCAGTTTAGAATGGGTTTTTCCTACTTTACTAATTTGTAACGATCTATTTACCCTTTCTACACAATTTGTCATTTATTTATTTCTTGTATTCGATATAACGGAGAAACCTATTTATTAGTTAGCATCAAGCATCTGAAGAAGATAAGTTTCACGGAAACGAGGGTCATGCGTTATTTTACTTTGTGTATATTATAAATAAATATGTATATTGTTTTTATAAACCATTGTTTTGATATCTTCATTAATTAACATCATGTATCGGCCCAATCAATTCAAAATAAATGATAAATGAAGAAAGATGAAGTTTCACGGAAACGAGGGTCATGCGTTTTTTTACTTTGTGTATATAAATAAATATGTATATTGTTTCTATAAACCATTGTTTTGATATCTTCATTAATTAACATCATGTATCGGCCCAATCAATTCAAAATAAATGAATAAACAAAGTTGACAACTTTTAATGAAATTTTGTATACACAGCCTTCTTCGCAAATTCACAAAAGAGTTTTAAAAAATTTCGTTTGAAAAGTGTGAGCGGTTGTAAAATCATGAATATCTTCCGAGTGGCTCAAGATAAACAGACGATTGAAAAAAACAAATTACTCAGAAGACATGCGATTATAACACCGTCTATTTTCTTTCTGCCTGAGCTACCCGATATTGCCCGCTGAAAGGATGTAAACTTGGACGAAGAGAACATGTCGCTATTCAAACACCCTGTACAATAAGTTTATTCATTTTTTTTTGATCATCTTATAACTACTACATTTTCTCAAAAAACGGAGCTACTATTTGGTGAAAAATTTATTCGAATCGGATCACCGACTGAGAAAATATTCAGTCAAAACTTAGGAAATATTTAAGCTATGCGTTAAATTTGCGGCACAGTGTATTTCGCAAGTAGCACGACTTCAATGACAAAAATTGAAATTTTTAGACTTTTGAAAGAAAAAAACCACAAAAGTTATACCGTTTTCGAAAGAGCATTAAATAATCTAGTTTTTAAGATGATTTGCTGATTCTGTCTGGTACAATATTTTTCACAATAAATAGTGAAACTTTACTCAAAGTTTTCGGATTCAAATTAAATTGAAACAAATTGATTTTTTTTTGAGGTTAGCGAGCTAGTTTTCAATGAAATGATAGGTCGATTGTCTCAACCGTATATTGATGATAGCACAAGAAAAAAAAACCATGAGTTAGATTTTATTTATATTCAAAACAGGCGAGGAAATGACCAAGAAGTATAGATTTTTGAAAAAAACATAAGAATGACAATATCTCGAAAAGTAGAAAACTTTTACTAAGGTATTGTTGATGTTATCTGATTGACCTGAAGCCAATCTACCTCCAGTGTCACTCTGGCGTGTTATTTACGGGACACCCTGTATATATATATATATATATATATATATATATATATATATATATATATATATATATATATATATATATGAATAAAGTATAAACTGTAAAATAAAAACACTTGGCTTATGTTTCACAATATAAAAAAATAATTAGGTACTGTATTTAGCAGTAGCGAAAAGTCGACATGTTTCGAGTTATGAACTCATTATCAAGACTTGATAATGAGTTCATAACTCGAAACATGTCGACTTTTCGCTACTGCTAAATACAGTACCTAAATATTTTTGGTGGGTTGCTGCCGGTAAACTTGGATTTGAGATTTGAAATTCTAAATTTTTGAACCGTGTACAGGGGAAAACGAAAGTAGAAATAATAATGATCAAGATTAAACTACTCTTATTACACCATTGAAAAAGTTCATTTACAAAGTTTGTTTAAATTTGAAAAAAATAGACAAACTTAAAATCATAACCACTTACCTACTTAACTTAAAAAAACCCACTTTGCAGTAACATGATTAATCTGATCGTAAACATACAGATTAGTATCATTTAATTGTTAAGCATTTATTAATTTAATCAATTTTTTCATGTCATTAAATCATACTGTTTGTTGCTATGAACTGAACATACATACAGAGTGAAATATCATATTTGCACCAAAAAACTCGTCAAAATTCAAACCATTTTCAACAAACATCGGTATACTAGTTGGAATAATAAACTGTACTAAATTTCACATTGAAATATTGCTATAGTAATTTGAGGGAGGTGCCAAAGGTCACAAACTAAATTTAATTTCATAGGACAGTTGTTTGTTGATTTCGATCAGGGTTGATAAATCAATTTCAGCTATTTTTACTTACCAGTGAAGTTTGCTCTGATAATTCTGGGTTTTATATTTACGGAAATGTAAATAACACCTTTTTGTGCAAAAAATCACCCATTTTCACAGTCTATTTATTCCATAATTCTGACGAAAAAAAGGATAAGCAGCAGAGCTGTCACTAAGGTCTTGTTTTTCACTATTTTTCTTCTTTTAACATAGAAATTCTCAACCTCCTAGGTCTGCCACTAAACTGCAAAAACGTTTGTAATTCCTACGTGAAAATTGCATGGATGAAGAAATAACATATTATGAAATTCCAAAAAAGCAACATCAATGTTTCTATGTCTTCTAACTGAATTTTGATTGGCATTTGTGATGCTCGAAAATACTCAGAAAGGCTATAAATTTCAACATAAAAACTGCTTACCTACCTCAATCGGCAGAAGCTATGGAAGAAATACATGAACACACTATATTAATTTTCTAGTTTTCTAATATTTCCCATTGAACAAAAAATATTTATATCGATTTTTATCTGAAAACTACTTTCATATTCGGATTAGAAATTGATGATTTTTTATTCTAACTAATGTTTTTGTAATGGACACTATTTAATTATATTTGAAAACATTCATATTCCCCCAGAATTATTTCGTCTAGTTGCACGTTGATTTACGATGTTGTCATTTCTTATACTCAACGAGAATATTTCAGCGTCTTCCTCTGAGTATTTGGCAACATCACAATCGTCGAGGGAATTGGGAAGAAGGTTTTGATGTTTTGATTTCAACTCTTCTTGTATTTGACTTTTCGATATTCCATAGAATTGACAAACCATCGAGAAGGCTTTGGTAACAAGATGAATTTAGAATTTATTGCGCAGTAGTTTTCTGTTTCGAACTTCCTTTTTTTTGATGCTGAATTAAATTATTGTTGAACTCTGTTTGAAGTAGTTAGAAAATTCTATCATCTATCGTATTTGTAGTTAGTGATGATCTGTACTTTGTTCATATTTATCGGAGTTTATTGGTTATTCCAGAGATCCATTTTAACACTTCCTGCTACATATTTGTATTTTCATAATCTGAGTAATACATCTGGTAGGATATTTTCTGTGATGACTTCTGACTTGAACTGAATTTGTGAATATTATTTGTGAAATTTTGTTGAGCGGAAGTGTTGATTTGTTGTGATCGTATATGAACTGATGTGAGAATAGTAATTTTTCAGTGATACAATTATTTAACAGAAAGGACCAAGGTATGTACATTTATTCTTCCCCATAGTCATGTGAATGATTTGAATTGTTCTTATTGAATTTAATTTATGTACCTGTGAAAAGTACTAAAATTCAAATCAAATATTTATATATTCAGACTTTGATAGAATTAATTTGTTAATATAAAATGTTATTCATTAAAAATAGGTTCAATTCAAATTCCTCTCATGCCACTTCAAAGCTACTGCCATGCCCAAATTTCGAATATGCTAAAATTTTACTAAATTTACCCAATTTTGGATAGTTCCACTATGCATCAAGTAATACCCTAGATACAAAATTTCAGCTCGTTTGATCTGATAGTGTCGCTTAAAATTGCAAAATATGTTGGGAATTAAAAATATGCACCTACCTATATATACTAGAAAATCCTCGTCCAGGACCTCACTGTCGACTTTCGATATATAATAGTCTATTATTTTTGTAGAAAATGCTACAAAAAACATAATTGCTGTCTGAAAAACACCTTTACCTGCAAAAATTCACTGATTTCCATCGTCTGTGTATTCCGAAGGTCTGTTCAAAGACTCTCCTGTGTAAATAAAATATATCAGTGTCTTTGCAGTTCGCAGTTTACTGAATTTATTTCAGATCTTTGACTCGATATCCAATGCTCAAAGTAAGAGCTAGGACCTCGCTAGGCTAAAATGCACAGGCTTTTAGTGAGTAAGCCAGCGATCTATTTTATGCTGCACAACTCAGTCTTCTAGATAGGTATTCCCGACGTTCGTGATGCCAGGCCCTTATTTATACCTTCGGAAAAGCAGGGAACAAGCTTCACCGAAATACAAATGAAGGCATCTTAGAATATAATACCTCGCGTCAATTTTACTCAAGTTATCTCGGTCGGAAATATTCGTAGAAAGGCGTCAGGAATATATTGTTATTTGCTTAGGCGAAAGGGATTTCTATATGAAACCTCGTGAATCTGTACTTGAAAAGTAGACCGCTCATTTTGAAACATCAAAAGAAGTGTACATAACGTCTTGACATATAAAGGTTGAAGAAAAATGGATTCTATTTCCATTTCGATATACATCTTTTATGTAACAAGTCAAGAATATTATCAGATATTCATTCCAAGAATAAATTCCTAGTTTATCTTGTTTACCGTACAATGAAATTGTGAGTAAAATAATTTTCATTATGAAATTATTACCTTTTTGTATCATCTCATGACTTGATAGTGATTTTCTACCTACTAAAATGGATATACAAACTACTGAAACATACAGTGGCGCTGACTTATAAAAAATATTGTGGGGGCCATACCGGGGAAAATTTTCCAGTTTTAAAGTTTTTTTAAACATTTTAGAGTCACATGATCAACATTAGAACCCCGAAAACTCGACAAGCCTGACACATTTTTTTTTGGTTGAAAAACGAGTGATAATTATGCTTTTAGACTATTACAGAGCAGTGAATATATAGCTCTGAAAAGACTGAAATTATATTTCAATAAACCCTAAACTAATATTAAATATTGCTGTCACACAGTAACAACACAATGATTAATAAGTGAGATATCTAATTTAAGCATACTTAGAATAAGTCTCAAAGTTAATGCTTTAAAAATATTTGAGTATTATAAAATATTAATAAAAAATATGTGAGTATTTGAAAATGAATGATACAGTACTCTAGTAATATAGTAATACAGTACAGAACTAGTACTAATTTTTCGAAACTGAAAATTTAACATTCTGTAAGTATGTATTTAATTCTCTATTTCATTCAAGATTTTTGATATTGCTCTAAATTAGTAAATGATTAAAATGAAAAATGTCAACATAATTTTGTGATTTTACAAAGCATGATATAACTAATAATTTTCTTAAACTATTGGGGAAGCGGAGCCCCCAACTAAATTTTTGAGGGGGCTCGGGCCTCCTCTGTCCCTTGATTCTAGCAGATCTGTTATTGAGATCCTGATATTATTTCAGTTTACAGATAGGTAGTTCTTCAATTTTTGTTAGTAGTATGTTTTTGAGCTTTAACGTTGTTATAGCAATGTAAATAAACTCAAATTGAAGATAGAAAAACAGATATAGTAATATAAGTATACATCACATTATTTTTAAAAGGAACAACATATTTCGCTTAATTTGCACCACTGTATTAAATTTCTGAGATTATATTCCGATTGTTCGGGAAATGCGGAATACGGTGCAAAAAAATTGAAACAGTCCTACAGAACTTAATAAAGAGAAGCTCCTGTGGATAAAATATTGGGAACATTTAAAATCTTATCTATATTTAATTATATTGGTATTTATACATTACTTCAAAAGCAAATGGAAACTATTTGATATAATAATCTTTTCAGGAGAGTAATAACAATATCATTAGGGTGTTGTTTTAATTTAACATATTTTTTGATAAAAATATCAATATAAAACTTATAATGACAACAAAGAAGTAGTTGACACAATAACGAACAATTTTGGTAATTCTGTATACCTACTGCTAGATAGTAGTTTTTTGATACCTACTGATATAAGTATTCATCTCGGAACGAAAGGTTCAAAATTGAATCTTATGGAAACTTTAGAAATTAAGACCTTAAAATGCCCTTAAGGTACTTAACAACCAATTGTCTGTGAACAGCTCCCCCCTTCTTAAACTTTTCAATGAATAAAGGTACTTTGTTCTTCGAACCCCAGAATGGAATTCCAAATTTATAATTGTACTTTGCAAACCTTACATTAGATATTTAAGTTTTAGTTTGAAATTCGCTCCTGAAGAAGCTGTAGTGGCAGCGAAACTCGTTGTGCAATTGTTGTTGTTTTATTATAAGTGGAAATTGTTTAACTCAGATTTTAATTTCTCAAACATGTTAACCATTGATTTTCATCGAGTAACGGCCTCATTGATTCAAATGATATATATATATATATATATATATATATATATATATATATATATATATATATATATATATATATATATATATATATATATATATATATATATATATATATATATATATATATATATATATTATATATATATATATATATATATGTATATATATAATATATATATATATATATATATATATATATATATATATATATATATATATAGGTATATATATATATATATATCTAATATATAAAATTCTCGTGTCGCGTTGTTAGAAGTTGAACTCCTCCGAAATGGCTCGACCGGTTCTCATGGAATTTTGTGTGCATATCGGTTAGGTCTGAGAATTGGCTAACATCTATTTTTCATTCCCCTGAATGTAGAGGGTGGTCCACCCCTCATTTTTAAAAAATTTTTTTTCTGACAAAATTATATGTTCTATTTTTTCATGATACAACATTCAAAAATACATACAACCCTAAGTTTTCACCCCTCTACGATCAAACCCCATTTTTTTTCTGTTAAATTCCTCCGAAATAGCTCGACCGATTCTCATGAAATTTTGTGTGTATATCAGGCACATTCATTTTTCTTTTCCCTAAATGTTAAGGGTAGTGCACCCCTTGATTTTTGTTCATTCTTCAGACAAAATTTACTGTTAATTTTTTTTACGATACTGCATTCAAAAATACACGCAACCCCAAATTTTCACCTCCCTACTATCTACCTCTATTTTTCATTTGTTAATTATAAACTTCAATTTTTTTGGCAATACTTTATTTTTTATTTGTCATGACTTAGAATAAAAAAATTTATATGAATCTTAAATTTTTACCCTTCTACGATCAACCCCTATTCTTCCATCGCAATTTTCATTTTTTTCATTTTATCCACAGATCCGCAATAGGGTTGCAAGATGGCAATCGGAAATAAAAAAAGCCGATCTGAGAACATGTCGTAATGTATTTTTCATACTCCTAAGTGATTGGGGTGGTCCACCCCAAACATTTTTATACATTTTTTGGACAAAATAATTTTTTTAATTTTTTTAATTTTTTTATGATGTTGCATTAAAAAATAAATACAACTCTAAATTTGCACCCTTCTATCAAAAACCCATATATTTTAATAGCCATTTTAATAATTTAAACAACGTTTTCCGGGTCAAATAGATTGATAGGTAGATATAATGATAGATAAAAAGATAGATAAATAAAAGTAATTTATAGGGCAGAACAACGTTTGCTGGGTCAGCTAGTATATATATATATATATATATATATATATATATATATATATATACATATATATATATATATATATATATATATATATATATATATATATATATACATATATATATATATATATATATAAATATATATATATATATTATATATATATATATATATATATATATATATAAATATATATATATATATATATATATATATATATATATATATATATATATATATAACATATATATATATATATATATATATATATATATATATATATATATATATATATATATATACCGATCAGAAATTCCTCAAACTATTTACTTTTTTGAGAAATTTAGAAATTCAATATCATCTTATCTTACGCATCTAGATAAATAAAGAAATGAAGAGTATTAATTTTCGTTTTGTTTCCGATCAAAAGTTTAATTCTCTGAACAACTAAGTACTTACGATATCCGATCCAGACAGTTTCGATCTAGAAACCTTGTGTTCCAAACATCTCCTCACTTCTATAATCAGACTCTTCTGAATCGACGCCATTCAAACGTCCCGACGCTAGATCTCCATAGATACGTAAAACTATTTGTTATTACAAATAATAAAACCAGATAATCTGGCAAGTTTTATTGGTTTTGCGACTTCGGAGTAGCTCATTTCCGAAGCGGATAACGTAGAAAGAAGATTTCGTAGGACGAATTACTTCCGTTTTATGTTTATTCAAGGCAAGCCTCCCATATTCGAAAATTGAAAAACCGAGAAAAAACTATGTATATTTCCTAAATCTTCCGCTATTTTCGATAAGGTCAAGGAGGTTCTAAGAAGAAAGAGATTTTTTTTCAAATTGATACACATTTCGATGAAATACGGCTCTTTTTCTTGTTTGCGTGAAGTTTGTTCAGACTATTCAGAAAATTATTTAGAATGGTACACACATATAAAGTTTTGAATTGTAGCTTTTTCTCCACATTTTCTAATAGTTGAATCAATGGTTCAATAATCAAATGAAGTAAACTTTTGATTCCATTAAATTTAGTTTAGTTACTTACTCGACATAATTATGTTTCCAGCTATTAACACATAGAATTGATGAGAAACTATACTTAGTTGAGATTATAACAATCTACTTATTTATAATACTGCTTTGATGAGTGGGAAATACTAAGGTCTTTTTGGTCATTAGTGATTAATAAGTTCCCAAAGCTTGTCGACTAAATATACAAAGCCTTTGAAAAGGTTCATCCCCTTTCCTTTGTTCAATGATTCTAATATTTCTAGGTTATCTAAATCTATAGAATGGTTATTTTGTACACAATTTTCTGAAACTCCATTTAAGGTCCTATTTTGGATGATTGATTTTTTATGTTCTTCCAATCTGCTACCGATGTTTCTACCTGTTTGACTAATTATAAAAAGCATCACAACCAATACATTTTACTTTGTATACACCAGATTTCTCAAAGACTATTTGCCATTTCGTATTATTTATCAATAAAGAACCCAAATTACTTCTATTCGTACTTATGTCAAATAAATAAAGTACCTAACTTTAGTGGAATAAATCTAAGGTTCTGACTACATATGAAATAATGGAATATTTCTACGTGACTAATTCAATTATATATGAATATCAGCTGTTTCTGATTCGCCTCTATATTAAAACTTTGATTATGTCATATTGTATTATGATTTAAAAACTAAACTACACAGTGATAGATTTTTAAACAAGTTCTAAAATGTTACAACATATGTTTCTCAACTGCCCTACATCCGATCTAAAATTAATAGCATTTTTATTTAACTTGTTGTGCCACACCTCAAGGAACTATCTGCTTTTATAATTTCCCTCTATTTCCAATATTTTCACATTATCATAATCAAAGTAACGGCCTGTGTTTTTAAGATGTTCTACTGTCAAGAGTTATTACCTAATCGGCAATGTTTGCCGATCAGGGCAGTTGACTAACATATATTGTAACATTTTAGAACCTATTAATTAAATACTTATCTATCACTCTATAGTTTTGTTTTTAAATCATAGTCTCACTTGCACCCTTTGTTCATTTGTGATGTTTCGTATGATTAGTAAACATGTTGTTGAACGTTCCTGGTAATTTATTTAGTTATTGACTTTGTGTATTTCTACTATTTGCATATTAAATGTGTTGATTTTCTTCTAAGGAAGTCAATAATAAATGGACAAAATATTGACATTATGAACAAATAAGATTTCTTTATATATATATATATCTATATATATATATATATATATATAGAGTAAATTGGGTGAATATGCCACGCTGGGTAATACGCCGCAGTTTGATATTTTAGTTCCAAATCAACATTTGGCAATAATACCCGTTCATCCATATTAGTGCCAGATAGGAAACACGCGTGAATCATTCACAAATCGAATATATCACTTTGTTAGTGAATAACGTCAATATAAAGTTAACCACCGTGTAAAATATTTTCTAATGTTGAGTTATATATAGTCGTGAAGGAAGTTCTAAGTAGATTTCTTCAATTTTAATAGGAGTATATTAAAGATTGATTCATAACTTTACTTTTCTTTGGCTGAACACTCCGTTGTAGGCATAATAAATATGTGTTTTAATTTTATTTCTCATAAGATGCAATATCGGGTATTATGCCTCATCATTTTTTTTCTGATGAATCAAAATATTGTGGACAATCCCGTGGATACTATTTTGATCAAAAAGCTCCAAAATGTGATTGGCTGCAATGTGTGAAATGTAATAATTGGGTTCACGAGATATTTACTCCATCAAACATATATTATCCAGATTGTGATCCAGATCAAGTACTAAGTACCTCTATAGCTCTGAAGACATAAGATATGATATCTATATGATATGTTGGCAGAAAGAAAGTTTTTTTTAAATTTCGTATAATAGTTTATTTCCGAAGAGAATAGCATGTTGCCATAATACCTATCATATGATGCCATGTTACCCATGATATGGGGTAAAATGGCAACAGTCTATCTTTGTGCATTTTTACTTGCAATCTTTTGCTGTGTGGGAATATGGCAACGAATGGCTCTGGACGGATACATATATTGTGTAAGCTCTAACGTGCAGCCAACGTCTTTCATTTAGGCGCGTTGGTAATTAGAATGTGAGCATTTGAATTTTATGTTGCCATATTACCCCACATTACTCTATATATATATATATATATATATATATATATATATATATATATATATATATATATATATATATATATATATATATATATATATATATATATATATATATATATCAGGGGCGGCTAGTCAAAGGAGGCTAAGGAGGCTAAGCCTCCTCAATAATATTCCGTGTATCATTAATATATTATTTATTGAATAGTCAGCATTCAGCATATTCATATTAATCAAAATCATATTATTTTATGCACCTACCCTCCTTTTCAACCTACATTAATAATATAATTTATTAATTAAGATGGAAGGTATTTACATTTACTGCATTTCATTCATTTCAATATTTGTGGCAACGCTGCGGAGGCTTAGAAAGGCATATTCTCAATGTTCATTATGACTGCACAGAAAAGCAAACAACGGTGCAAATACTCCGAATGAATACTTCATTGCAATAGAAAAGCAAAACACATGTAAATGGCAACACCGATGGGAACCCAGTCTCATACAATGTCGACCAATCACAACTATAGAATTTCGCGTGACATCGAGTGAATTCGTTGGAAAGCATTAATTGAATCGTAGTGTGATCGTAGTTACTAATGGCAGAGGGTTTACTTATATTGCTCGCGTATTGTTTTAAAATGAGTTTGGTTACTGAAGTTAATTTCAAAAATTTCAATGGTGACTTAGTGGAATATTTGTTATCCCATAACTTTAGTGCACCAAGTTATGAGGATAAAGTTTTGATAAAAACATTGCGACCTACCCCTGAATTAAACAATTTGGTGCAGCGTAACAGACAACAAAACCGCGGTTTTAATACAAGGAATTATGAGAGACATCTTTGCCTAACCGGATCACAGGTAAAAAATAAATTATTTTGTTGGCAGTGTTCACTTTTTACTAGTGAAAATGTCTCTGTTTGGGGCCGCTTAGGATTTGAGGATTCAATTCTATACCTAGTGGAAAGTGAGGAATTTTTCACCGATAAAGTAACTTTAAATACAGCACGCGGATTAATATCTTACTTACAAGATAAGGAATTTATATATTTTTTAAACATCTTTGAATTAATTTTTGAACAAACAGAAATATTTTTTCAAATCTTACAGCACAAGTTTTCAGATGTAATTTACTCACGAAATCGGCTCAAGTTTCTTTTGGAATAAATTTCAGAATTTCGTAAAGAAGTTTATTTTAAAAAACTATTTTCTGTATTTCAAACTACTGATGATACGACTTAATTTAGCCCAAAACGAAAGAAATTCAGTTGCGCAGATATGGAGCTTCACTATAAGCAAATATTTTATGAAATTTTGGATACTATTAGGGGTCAAATAGAAATAAGGTTCTCTGATTTGAAAGAACTGCATTTCTTCGACTTTCTCAATAAAAACTTGTTTACCGGATTTTCGGCTAATTTTCCAGATAACCTTTTGGAAAATTTATGTCAAAAATACACTTTTTTTGATAAGGTGGCCATAAAAAGTGAACTGTGTCTTGTTTATAATGACAATGAAATTTTGGGGCAAAATGAAAATCATGTGAGGAGTATTAGATACCGTTTTGATAATGATTTGAATCAAGATTTACCCCAAGTTTATAAACTCTTATGTCTAATTGTTTCTATCCCGGTGACATCGGCTTCCGTAGAGCGCTCGTTTTCCACTCTTAAGAGAATTAAAACTTATTTACGAAATTCAATGAGCCAGGATCGTTTGAAAAATATTAGTTTGTTGTCTATTGAAGAGGAATTGGTAAATTTTTTGGCGAAAGATAAAAAATTTTATGAGGATATTATAGATCATTTTGCTAACGTTAAAGATCACAGAATCCCGCTAATCTTCAAAAATATATAATAACTTTTTATTTGCTCTCACCATCTGGTAGAAAAAAAAAATTTGATGAATAGATGAATTGATTAATTGGCTGAGAAGTTTTTGTGAATATTGTAAATAGGAGTTGTAGGTATCAAGGTAGACACTCGAAAGTGAAAACAAATTAATAGCTTAGGGTGCTTGTTTTACTTTGATTTTCTTTAAATTATAAAGCGGTTGACCTTGAAATCCTAAAAATTTTCGCGTATGGTGTATTTTTTAACACCTCTTGTAGCCTCCTTAAACCAAAACCTCACGAGCCGCCACTGATATATATATATATATATATATATATATATATATATATATATATATATATATATATATGTATATTGAATTTATGAGGCCGCTACTCGATGAAAATTTATTGTTAACATGTTTGAGAAATGAAACTCTGAGTTTAACGATTTTCACATATAATAAAACAACAGGAGTTGCACAACGCTTTTCGCTGGCACTACAGCTTCTTCGGGTGCGAATTTCAAACTAAAACTAAAATATCTAATGCAATGTTTGCAAAGTACAATTATAAATGTGGGAAATCCATTCTGAGATTCGAAGAACAAACTATCTTCATTCATTGAAAAGGTTAAGAATGGGGCAACTGTTCACATCCGTTTGGTTGTTAATTTCTATAAATTTTTATGCCTATTAATTTCTAAAGTTTCCATAAAACTTAATTTTTAAACTTTTATTTCGAGATGTAGAATTCCGAAATCCTCAATTTCCGCGGAGCTGCTCGGAAGTACATGTTTTTATAATATCGAAATATGTAGAATAGTTATTCATCATATTTCAAATTCTGTCGGCTACTATCATGAAACTCAGGAATGACCACAGGACACATTCACCCAATTCATGATGTTATATAGGAGCGATTCAATGAACGAAATACATTTCAAAATTACTAACCAATCATAAATTCACGCAGTTTGTTCTATACCGCTGGGTCTATTTGGAGATAATAGTTCATTAAAATGCGTCCTATGATATTCGGGGATTATATACGAACTGTCGTCATTGTTGTTGCGTTGAATTAATGCATTTATTATTTGCCGGCAGTGCGAATATTTTCTAAAAATCAAATCTCATTGAAATATTCAGTATATTATTCGACGATGTGCCCGAAATTAATACGTGAGGACAATAATTGAGTTCATTGGTTATTATTGTTTGCAAATTGAACATGTTTGAACAATAATGGCGAAGCGTAGGAGAGTAATGTTTGTTCGTGTATGCATGTACGATAAATATAGCTCACCACCATACTCAATGTGCTAGGTACTTATCAAAATACTCATAGTGATTTAAATTATATAAAATGTACTTCGTTAAATAATATATTAACAATGAAGTTTAAACTTTAAATAAAACACACTTGAGTTTCACTATATAAAAATATTTAGATACTGTATTTAGCAGTAAAGAATAGTCGACATGTTTCGAGTTATGAACTCATTATCAAGACTGACTACAGGAGAGTATTACATCTTATTTTATAAAACAGACAAAAGCATGAATGAAGCCATTCTTGATCAATAATAAAGAATAATCTAACATCGGAGAAAACAGTGGTGTTTACAAAATATTTTGCGACGAATGTCCTGCTTTCTATATTGGACAGACAGGAAGGAATATAAACATTCGTGTTGATGAACACAAAAAGTCAATTTCACAAAATAAAAATACCACTGGCTTCTCCGAGCATTGTATAAAATTTAATCATTTCCTGGATTTCAACAAAACCCAATTGTTGCATTCAGGCAACAAAGGAAAGCGCCTTGACCTTCTTGAAATTCTCGAAATAAGTTCCGCCCATAAAAGTAAATAACCTCATGTAAACGAACAAATTGATTCTCAGGTATCACCTTTGCTATTGTCTCTTTTATAAAACAAGATGTAATACTCTCCTGTAGTCAGTCTTGATAATGAGTTCATAACTCGAAACATGTAGACTATCCTTTTCTGCTAAATACAGTATCTAAATATTTTTATAAAGTGAAACTCAAGTCAAGTGTGTTTTATTTAAAGTATAAACTTTATTCTTTATGATGTTTCACCAAGTGATGTGCGAGAATTCAATCTCAGTTAATATATTAACAAAAAAAAAAATAGGTATATACAGGATGTTAAAAAACAACAATTCAATACTCTGGGACCTTAAAATAAGTATAAAATTTTATATAAACATGGATCCACATATGAGCCGTTTTGGAGATATAAGCGATTTTTGGTTTTTAAATTGAGCACAACCAACTACGATATTCGATTTATTTTAATCTTTCAGATGTCTTGTTTAATGAACTTACAATTAAAATGTTTTTCAGTCGGTTCATGAGAAATAATCAAAGCTGGCATCAAACATTTGCTTTTTATATAACATTTACGTACTTCTATTGAGTATTTTCCATCCGATTTGAGTTGTTTACTTCCTTTCACTTTGTTGTTAAGAAAAAGTTATTGTTCCTGAATTTGAAATACCTTATTCTAATATTGAAATGAGTGATATGGTGTATGGCTTAGTGCCATGGCCCGCTAGATCTCTCTATTTGAATCTTTTGGACTTTTGTATTTGGGGTTATTTGAAAATTTTAGTGTATGCCTGATATCCAAGAAGCTATTTTTAGATAGTCAAAGTTTCGCAATTATTATTATTATTATTAACTGAGATTGAATTCTCGCACATCACTTGGTGAAACATCATAAAGAATAGAGTATAAACCTTAAAATAAAAACACTTGGCTTATGTTTCACAATATACAAAATATTTGGATACTGTATTTCTTAATTTCAACATTTATAGAAAACCAACCTTCACAGATACTTTAATTCACAGCGACAGTAACCAACACATTAAAATAAAACTCTGTGCTTTTCATTCGTTCATACATAGGTTGTTCACTATTCCATTATCGAAAACAAATTTTCAAACTGAAGTTAATACAATTAAATTATCAGCCATCAATAACGGTTACAATGAAAGTCTTATCGACAAGCTCATTGGGAAAAAACGAATAAAGTATCTGTTGCATTCAATATACCCCACGCAAACTATTAATGAAGAACAAAAATACTTCCCAATAAATTATGTGCCGAATTTGAGTAGCAAAATTTGTAACAGACTATCGAAAAATAACGTTAAAACAATTTGTATAAATAAAAGAAACTTGAAGTCAT
Source organism: Cynegetis impunctata (assembly GCA_030704885.1). Classification (NCBI taxonomy): domain Eukaryota; kingdom Metazoa; phylum Arthropoda; class Insecta; order Coleoptera; family Coccinellidae; genus Cynegetis; species Cynegetis impunctata. Next base: position 318,647 of record JARQZK010004396.1, on the reverse strand, counting down.
TCTTGGTCAATAATAAAGAAAAATCTAACATCGGAGAATACAGTGGTGTTTACAAAATATTTTGCGACGAATGTCCTGCTTTCTATATTGGACAGACAGGAAGGAATATAAATATTCGTGTTGAAGAACATAAAAAGTCAATTTTACAAAACAAAAATACCACTGGCTTCTCTGAACATTGTATAAAATTCAATCACTTCCGGGATTTCAACAAAACCAAATTGTTACATTCAGGTAACAAAGGAAAACGCCTTGACCTTCTTGAAATTCTCGAAATAAGTTCCGCCCATAATAGTCAATTACCCCTTGTAAACGAACAAATTGATTTTCAGGTATTACCTTTGCTTTTGTCTGTTTCATAAATTACGATGCAATACTCTCCTGTAGTCAGTCTTGATAATGAGTTCATAACTCGAAACATGTCGACGTTTCGTTACTGCTAAATACAGTATCTAAATATTTTTTATATTGTGAAACATAAGCCAAGTGTTTTTATTTCAAAGTTTATACTTTATTCATTATTATTATTGTTATATTATGTATGTATCTTCAATCCAAACCAGTTATCCTACAAATAGCATAGCTAGCATCATCCATTCAATAATTATCACAACTCATTCATCATTCTGTAATAATCTTGAGGAACGTCTTCATTTTCGAAACGATTCCCCAGATAAATTACTCATTATTCCATACTACGCAAACGACTGAGGATAATGCTGACAGTTCTAAAACTCCGGAGACAACAATTAACGTCTCTTTAATAATCTTTTCGTGTTGGTCGACGAAAAATGGCAGACGAGAGAGAGAGAGCAAAAATCTTTTGAGCTAGAAGAGCCTCATTCTTCTGGAGAGCTCCAGTGCGCTGCCTGTTGTGTACTGATATCGCTCTTTCTCGTCATTATTGTGGACCTATTATGACATAAACCCGTCCCAGTCCGCAAGGAGCAGATTGGCCCAGAAGCCCGAGTTTTAATAGACATTCTTTTGGAAAATCGACTACCCTTTCAAAGGTCAATAATTCAGCGATGTTGTCGACTTGGACCATTCAATTGTCGTCGATCGGAATGAAGTTCTTAATAAACTCGGGAGCGAGAGAGTTGTCCAACTTTAGCAAGAACGCTATTTCGAATCTAAATTCCAACAGAGGCTTTGCAATTTCATTTAGTATGCAGTGTTTGGTGAAACTCCGAGAATTAGTTGGAACGTATCCTTTTATTACTAAATCTTTTGGTTTGGTTGATGACAAGGAAATGAAGGTACAAATACGAACTTTAATCAGACTCTGATTCTTATATTAACATTTGCAATATACATGAATTGAGGCGTTGACTATGAAAAGGAGGTAAGTGCCAAAACTTAAATTTTCCAGAAGGAGCAAAAAACCAAATTAATACATGAATAATGTAAAAAAAAGATTCAAAGATTATTTACAAATATCTTTATAAATGTATGGTGAACCCATGCTGCGGCACTTGTCACCTTTGCAAGGCAAACAGTCATTCTTTTTTTTATTTATTCAAGTACTCTAAGAGATAACAAGATCCATAATGAGTATAACATGTAAGATTGTATGAGTGACATGCATGTCCTAACATTTTAGTAACTTATATAAAAATTTTTAACTTCAATAACTATTGTAGTCAGAGAAAGAGATCACTTTTTACAAATCATAGGTTCTCTAGGAAGAGTTTTTTCATCTTTCTATTGAAACTGTCAATGGACGGACTGTTTTTAATATGTTCGGGAATTTTGTTGAACCATTGTAGAGCTTGAAATGTAGTAATGTTTTTTTTCCAACATTAGTTGCATTTGGTAGTATGCGGAAATGTTGATTTGTGGAGCTCGCGCGCAAACACCGCTAAATCCATTTTTAGACTTTTTTTACATTTTTACAGATTCCTATACTACTCAATGATACCTACAATTTAACACTTCACTTACAGAACAAACCCCGTTAAATCCCTTTCAAAATAGCTGTCAAATATGCGACTTTGGAGCATACCGCGCTAAATCCAATTTTGGTATCGAGGTCCGCTAAATCCCCATTATTTTTTAACGGTTTTTTTATTGAAAGACAAGTTTTGGGAATAACTGGGTAACGAAATTATGTTAACTGGTAATCAGTTTATCTCTTTCTCTCTTTTATATTGAGAAAGAGATAGACTGATTACTCGGCCACAAAATCTGGTGACAGAATGTCCGAGAAGCACACCGACAAAAAGCAAAATATCAGACAATTTCTGGATTCTAAGGAAAGAAATATAATAGAAGAAAATCTAAACGAGTTTACCTTGAATGTAGCCAAAACATGAGAAAATTATTTGACCTCTATATAGAACAATGTGCACTAGAATTGGAGACTACAAAATTTGATATGTTTAGAAACATTTTTATGAATTAGTGTAATATAGGGTTTAGCAGTCCTGATTCAGACTATTGTGCGCAGTGCATGAGACTGAAACATCTGAAAAGTGAGGAACGGGATGAAGAAGCAAGCAGAAAAATCGCCCTGGAGTTAACAATGCATAAGAAAAGTGCCAGTGCATTTTACGAATCAATGAGACTTACCCCTCAAAACTAATACAGTTTCTTCTTCGACCTGCAACAGGTGCAGTCTTTGCCCAGAACCCCCATCAATGATGGATTCTATTCACACCAAGTAAGCTTGTTCAACTTCTGTTGTGTTTATATAAAAGCTAAAAGTCCTACATTTTATTTATGGACTGAAGACCAAGCAGGGCGAGGTGCTGAAGAAATTGGATCTGCTTTATTCCATCATTTAAACAGCCTTACACTCACAAACATTCATACAATGAGATTATTCTGCGATGGTTGCGGTGAACGAAATCGAAAGTCCTTCATCATTCACACTTTGTATTATTGGTTGAAATTCATAGCTCCTCCAGCTATAACAGAAATTATAATAACATACCCGGTCCGTGGTCACTCGTTCTTACCGGCCGACCGAGTGTTTGGTCGCGTAGAGAAAGACCTTAAAAACCATCAACTTCTATCATTAAAAAGCGATTATGAGGCTATCTACAAAAAGCATGGAGTTGTCAGGTTACTCGACAGTGGCGAAAAAATGGCTGAAAAAAATAAAACATCAAGGCTCTGGAAGAAAAAGTCAAAAAGATTAATGGAATTGCTGAGATGAAAGTGATCAGCTTGAAAAAAGCCACTTCGGGTAACGTTTCTGTGTGTGGCTTTCAGCACTTCAGGTTCTGAACTGGTACGGAAAAATATACCACCTTAACAAAACCACAGTCTAGAGGGATTCTCCAATCTGACTTGAAAGAAAGAAGACTTGAAAGTCAAAGGAGCATACCCGAGAAAAAAAAATCTTTGGGAAATCTATTAACTAAGCTCTTTGGAGATGATTGGAAGAATGACGAAAACTTGGCTTCGTTCAATGATCTACTACATAGGCAACCATACAACAAAATGGAAGATGATACAGCTAAACCTTGCGATTGCCTCGCAGAAGAAAATGACGTACATATCTAATTAAAAAAAATTATAAAAAGTTATATTTTATATTTTTTTTTGTCAAGAAATGACTGAGAAAATATTTTTTCATACATGTGAAAGCATTTGTGTTAAGTTAATATTTTCTGAATTGGAACCAAACACTGCTAATTAAAGAAAAATGTCCTATTTAACTCCATATTTGAACCAAAACCCGCTTAATCCAGAAAAAAAAATTAATTAATAAAAGAGGTTTTGAAAAAAACAGCAATAATTTTCAAAAAACGTCCTTAACAATCAGCAGAATAGAAAGAAGAAAACAGTAAAACGTTAACCATATTCCATTCATTGCAATATGTTTTTTGCAATTTTCCACAAGTTTGACTTAGGGGATTTAGCGGGTTTTGCGCGCGAGCTCCACATTGTTCTCGTGTTGTAATGATGTATGTCACAATTTTGAGTTAGGTTGACTTCTGTTTCAGTTTGGTTGTTTTTGATTTTGTAAATAATTTTGACACTATCGAGTTTAACTATATCAGGGACTTAAAAATTTTTAGATCTTTGTAAAGCATTGTTGTATTTGTCCTATATGGAAAATTAAATAAAGTTTTAACTATTTCATTCTGGGCTATTTGTAATCTATTTATATATTGTTGTCTTGCTTGGCCCCAAAAAGCAGCTAAGTAAATCAGATGTGAATACACATTCGAATAGTAAATTTGGAATTTAGTTTTTTTGTTGAACTTCATGGCACTGTGTTTTAGGTGATAACATAGATAGTTCTGTTGCCACCAGCGGCATCTTGTGACACCGCTCAAAACTAAACGAGAGGTGATTGGCACTTAGGTACCTCCTTTTCAACGCTATTGGCATTGGCATTTAAATTAGAATCGTTTCAGTGAAAAAAATAATTTTCGGCAATTTTGGCACTTACCTCCTTTTCTATGTCAACGCCTCAATTATCGTTATGTAGTATTGGATGATGAATATTATTTTATATTTATTTCGTGCAAATAATTTTGATATTGGTGAAATAGACAATTAAAATGACGAAAGTTATCTTGGGACAATTCGTTTAGGTGTACAGAGTGTTATTTAAAAAGTACATATTTTACAGGACACTTCCTCAGTTATTTATAATGTGAAATGTTTCTTTAAGCATGTCCGCAAGACTTTCATTTTTGTGACACTGGTTGTTGAAAACTTTATTTTATTTTTGACACGACAGCAAAAAAAAACATTTGAATTAACCTACTTGCCTACTTGATTCGTTCCAGAAAGTGAAAAAAACATTGCAGGATGAACCTTCTAGCCTACTTGATACTTTTATTTCCAAAGAGTTCGAGACTCAATGAAAAGGAGATTGCATGCATCGATTGATTTAAATTAAAATATCTCGAAAACGGCTGCTTGTAGAGAATTTTGACAAGCAAACAATTTTTCACGTAAAAGTGTTAGACGAAAATGCAGTGAATCCCAAAAAGAGAAATTAGTCCTGTAGGTGGCGCCTCCTACAATTAAGCGCCAAACTGAAAGCAAATTTGAATTACTCATATTGAGAAATCCCCAAATACCAATTTTCGTCGAATTTATTTCAAAAATTATTTATGAATAAAAAATGTAAAGTAAAATTTTGAACAACCTATATCTCAAAAATAAAGGCAATGCGGACCCATGCTTAATGAACTTTTCACCTTATAAATAACTGGGAAATCGTCCTGTAAAATATCGGTGTTATTTAATAACATCCTACATATTATGTATTGTATGAAAAAAAATTGTAATTAAAAATTTTTAGTTTAAAAAATATGAAAACAAACTACTTATTATTATAAAAATATAAACCAGATAATCGTAAACTTCATGTTAGTAAGGATTGGTGTGTGATAACTTGAGTAGGACACATATTTTTGCGATTCAATTTTAAGTGCTTCGAAAGAATTGCATCGATAGTTATATTGTATCTTGTATATTTTGCTCGAACTTAGTTAATACTCAAATTCCAATTCCAGAAGATATTTCAACCACGTCTCTGAGTTTTGATCAGAGAAGTTGATGAATGAATATCTACTTTTTTGTATGAAAAATTAAACAAAAGCACTTTCACGATTCAGTTTTTATTAATAAAATGAAATAACAACAATACACATACAGCTGACGTGCACGCCTAGCAACGCTGTCGTGTTCGTCGTGCCTGACACACTTTTATGCCTATCTCTCTTTCACAAAGTGTCTGGACAGTAATGTGAAACAAGGAATTTCTTTCCAATTACTGTAAGCGAGAAAATTACAAAGGACATGTGACAGAATTAGTGTATGCACAAAATGTTAGTTAACTTTAAATCATATACTTACTTAACTTGATAATGAAAGTTGACGATAATACGTTAGAAATGAATTTTGAAGATGAGGAAGAGCTTCTTGTCACTTTATTCATGTTCTTTTAATAGAATTACTAGAAATATTACATAGTCAGCAAGGAAAATAATTGTTTTCAATAAAAGATTCAAAGAACATAAGAAAAATTGATATGATTCTAATTTCACTTTACAGTTCAATTGTTGGAAGGTTTACATAAATTTCTTTCATCTACTAAATAGGTTTTTAATTTCATAATTTCTAATTCTATACCTACCAACTCGATATTTTCATTGAGCCAGAATAAGGATCTTCTCTTTGGAGCTTCCACATTTATTTATTAATTTCCAGCACAGATGTTTTATACGATCGTTTGGGCCAGAACACAAGCTCGAAACTTGTGTCATAAAATTAGCTATCAAAATATAATGGCCGAATCAATTGTATGCAATGTTCGTTGACATATAGTTTTTTATTGCCTATTCAACTCATCTGAACTTCAGAGAATTTTATTAACAGACGGTACGTACCCACAAAATGAATGATGATGATAGTAATATGAAGAACCAAAAATTACCTATTAATTCTAATACAGACTGAGGTTTTTCTGACGTATAGATTTTTTGTAACAGGTATATGATATTTCGTTGAGCTGAGTGAGACGAAAAATGAGTCGAGCTAAAGCTTGTAATTCAAGTCTCGCAAATGGTTGTTACCTCTTCCTGAACGGTTTGGCCGATTGAAATAATTCTTTGCACAGTCATAGACAATGTTTATGTGATGGATATAGGCTATATAAATTGACAATCAAATCATGAAAAACATACTAGTCGACCATGGTCAATTTCATACATTACATAAAGTGAACAAGGAAAATTCTTTAATAATTTAAAAAATTATCAAACAACTTTCCAAGGGAGCTTGTTATACGTATTCAGCAACGCAAAATCTGCATTCACAATCGACTGTTATAGAGTAGATATTTTCATATCAGGAGGTACGTGTTTAAGCGACGAATTTCTGCATTTTCAGTCTAAGCGGTGAATTGTTGTTTCCCAATATCTTTGGTGGGATGGCGCTCTGGATTGTTATCCAGCCAGTGTTACTGACCACGATTTGTATTGGGGAACAATTAGAAATTTGTTAATTCACTCCGAGTCAAATAAGCTGCACTGATGAGATCTAATAAGATCGAAACAGCTGTATGCAGATTTTGAGTCGGGGTGACTTGACAATTTCTATAATTCACCGTTCGATTGTGAATGCAGATTTTGCGTTGCTGAATACGTATAACCAGCTTCCTTGGAAAGTTGTTTGATAATTTTTTAAATTATTAAAGAATTTTCCTTGTTCACTTTATGTAATCTATATAAATTGCACTACGGAAAAATAATCACCGTAAAAAAATTTCCGAGTTCCCAAAAACGGAATTGACCATGCGAGATTTACAAAAACTGAAATGGAAAATCGGACAAGACACTGAGAAATAATCAAAGCAAAAAACAATTACAAGCTTAAAACTGACCTTCTACAAATCCATTGGTGTAATTAATAGTTTATAAAATAAATTCCGTAAAGGAATCCCTCAGCTCAACATTGCAAGGGCCTACTACCTTCCAGATCTTGTATTCAAAAGTGTTCTGTATTTTCTTTTTGTATTTTGGACAATTTTATTTATTATTCTAGAAATTATTTCTGAAAATTAGTTTTTGAGACATTCTTAACCAGCTTTGTCGATCTCATCACCTCCTGGGGCTACTATCTATACATATACATACACACTTCCTCACAACCTTCGTATCCTAGGACAGTGAAACTAATCGCAAATCCTCATACCCTAATAACAAACGCTAACGCAGACTATGAAAATTCTTGCATATTCAAAATATTAAAGGATCACGTCCACCAACTGCGAAACACTTTGAAAACATAAACCAAGACAAGTTTACAAGAGAAGATACGCTCGACGTCAAGATTCTTATCTCGTGCCATATTGGGTGTACAAAGTCCCAGCTTAAGATGTTTGATAATTAGTTGGATACGAGGTTAGTTACGATAGCAGTTAGGAACAAGCGAAAATTTCATCCTAACTTGGGACAACAATATTTCGTCATTTAAAGTTCGTGGAGATGATATTAATAGTTGCTGTTAATGAATTCAAGCTTAAATTTGATCAACTTTACTTAATATTGCATGACGGTATGCTGCTGATGAATATTTTGGACTAATCAATGATATTTTGATAAGTAATGAATTGATTCGTTACCATGATGGGTACCTTTTTGAACTACCTCAGCTGTTTATGGTGCAACCTCCGTTACGTAATCATTTTTCATTTAATCCCATTATCGTCTCTTGTGAGTAATCTGGGATTAATGTCATGGTTTCATCTTAGATTTCGGCGTCCTCTCCAGTACCAACGTGTGGTCAATTTGATTTCTGTTCATTTTGATAGAACGGCCAATTTATAGATTTAATTCTTTTTATACCGTCTTTCACTTGGATTTCTTGTCATATTCATGAATTTTTTTGTTGCCAGCTATTCTTCGAGTTCTTGATTTGAAAAGAATTGAATTTCGTCCAGTTGATACTCTTGATTTCCAGAAGCTGGGCCAGATGATGAGAAAGAAAAAAATAAAATAAGAAATCTCCAATAATGTATAAAAATTATTCTTCTATTCTTCAATCTGAGTTACATTTCAATGAAATTATGTCAAAAAACCTCCAGATACCTATATAACTTAGGTAATGTATCATTTTCCGTATACCATAGAAATCGGATGAGGGAGACGCATATACCATTAAATGGAAATATTTGATGGAATCCGTCGTTACTACGTGATAATTTAAAATGACGAAGAAAAACAAAACTAGAATTTACTACGTTTATTATGACAAAAATATAAAACTGCGATTGCAATTTCGGTCACTAGATCATCATCGGGTAGATTGAGTTAAGAACTGAATACATGATTATATATTTGCGCTTACGGGTGGGAAAAAATTATTGCAGGTACCTACCTATATAGACAAGAGGAACATATTTCAAGAAGGGCTTATCGAGTGGATTTCCCAAATTGGTACAATGAAATGTTCTTAGAAAAATCATTATTGTTCGTATACAATAAATAGGGTAAGTGGAGGACAGTTGGACCGGTAGGAGAGACGGACCACTGTACATAATTCCAGATTTATTCAGCAGATGTCGCTTTGCCGATGATGTTAACTTTCGTTAGAGGGCATTCTGCAATAGTAATCGGTTAGAACGCGTTAGAGCGAAAACTAAATGAAAATTAACAATTTTTCAGAATTTTCGGGTCGGAAAGTTTTAGGTTACTAGATTTGTGAAGATATTGTGACTCGTGGGGTAAGTAAAAAGTAAATATTTTTAAGTTTCACATAATTAGTTGCCTAAAGAATGTGTATAACCTAATAAATAGTTTATCTAACGTTACATGTGGTAAATATACAGTGATCCTTCTCTCCTCTCAGCTGAGGACAGATGGACCGTATGTGTGTAGGATAGACGGTCCATTATGTGACATTATTTCTCAGTTTGCTGAGATACATGTGTATATAAAAAAAAACAAGTTGCTCATCCCAGAGGCCATTGGGCTGATTTTTTTGTCATCTTTGCAAGAAGTAATTGGAGCAGTGATACGCTGACCATAATGATAATATTTTGCTGTGTTTGCCGCCACATACTACACATTATTAACATACGTCGAATCGTGCGTTTTTAAATCCCTAAAGACCCATTATTATAATGCGTGCAACCGTTTTGTGAAATTAGACGCTTCTCGTGAACAAACTGAGCTGCAATTTGGAAAAAAATGTAAATGATCCAATCCAAGCAAGAAAGAGTACAAAAAAAATTCAGAAGAAGAGAATGGGAAGAAAATACTTGTAAAGCAAAAGAGAATTGAAAACTATTGGCCTCTTTTGACACCGATTAAGGAGAAGAAGACGAAGAAGGTGTTTTGAATGACGAAGAGGAAACTGAAGATGAACTAGAAGACTATGAAAATTAGTGCTGACTGTAATGAAGATCACAAGACAAAAAAAAATGATGATTGCATTGAGTGCTTCATATGTGGTCGATGGCTGTAAGAGGGGTGTACATCCTTCTTAAATGTGTGTGTCTTGTGTAGCAAACACAGTGCCAAGGAAAAATAGAGATGAATAAATGGTTGTCCATCTCTCCTCGTAGGCATGGTCCGTCTCTCCTACAATGTAGAGGGATGGACTTTCGCAGAGTTGTAGTTTTTAATTTTTTTTATCAAATGCGATAGATAATTAGTTACGTTTATGTAACAAAGATGATTCTTAAAGAATTTTCATTCTAACCATCATTTTTACATTTATATAACATTCATAAATAAAGAGTTATATTTGGGTTATTAAAATGTGGTCCATCTCTCCTCCACTTACCCTATAGGAGAATATATCAAGTCAATCTGGTTGTTCAGCATCATTTGCATTATGATTGTGTTTGAAAATTTCCAATGATTCTAAGTAAGTTAGTTTGGCTCCTTTCGGTAATTTGTGTATAATTTGAAAATTAACTATTTGTGGAAACGGGTGGTGGCTTTCGCGGCAATGATTTGAAAATGTTGAATCCGTTTTATTTTAAAAAAAATATTGTTGGTGTTATTTAAATCTTGTCTTGAACGATCGACCAGTCTGACTTAGAAACACTCATTCACATACAGGACAAAATCAACTGATAAACTCCTGAACTTTCACTCGTAAGCGAAAATCTATAATTATTCTGTACTGAGTTCTTAACTCAATCTGCCCGATGATGGTCTAGTGACCGAAATTGCAATGGCAGTGTTATATTTTTCAAAATATTTTTGTGATAATTAACGTAGTCAATTCAAGTTTTGTTCATCAATGAAAATATTGTTCAGGCAAAGAATATATTTGATCTATTCCTTACTTAGTCTAAGGGTACGAACAGAATGAGTAAGTCGAGGTGGAGGTGTAGCTCGCGGTGGATACCACTAGTTAAGTCTCGGTCGATGTCGACCGCACATAACGAGGAGGTTACCAGCGATGCTTAGTCGAGCCAGTGTTGCCTATTTAGCGACTTTGTCGCTAGATCTAGCGACATTTTGTTTGCTTCAGAGGCTTGAATTATGTGTCTAGCGACTCTTCTAACGACTTCTATGTTTGAATATAAAAATTAATAAGTATTTTAACTATCTTCAAAAAATATGTAATAGAAATAAATCTATCTCTATATTTAGAACTGCGTTCCGTCTTGGATATCATTCTGTAGTCTAGTCAACAAGAGCTTTTTTGTTCAACTTTTTCAACAGTCTCGGAAAAACATGAACGATATGTCATTCGGTTCGGAATATAATGTAGATGTTTTTTGAAAAAAAAAACACAGTTCCGCTCGCGAAATTTGTAAAAGATATTAACAATTTACTGAAAGATTAAAAAAGGGGTTTAGTTTTCTGCAACTAATTGTGATTTTTATGTCTCGAAAAAGATTCGAAAAGAGGAAATTTCCTATAGTGAAGTCTCAACTTCCAAAACTATAGGATAAATATTTATAATTTTGTCAGAGGGTTGAAAATACAGCCAAAAACTTTAACAATAAACATTATTTCACCATATTAAATAGGAAAATTAATGAATGAAAAAATTCAGGGACTTACTGGATAGTAAATGAACAATAATTCAGTGGCAAAAAAAATTTTATAGCGATTTTTCAATTAGTTATGCAATAGTTAATTCATAATTTTTTGCTGCTTGAACATGAACATTGCAAGTGTGGTAACTGTTAAACTAAAGATGTGAGATTTTTTTGCTTTCTTGGAGCTAGTTTCGAAAGATTTCAGAATAGATTATCGTTGAAAGAATTCGAAAAATTTCATTTTAAAGTTTTTTATTGATAATTTAGGTAGTTTCAAAATAAAATAAATCAAATAATCATAAATTTTTTTTTATTATCTTATTAAAAACGCATTTGTTTATAATAATTTTTCATACAATAGGAGATAAAAATTTAAAAAAACATTATTCATGCAGCTTCCGATGGTAAAAAACGGATTTACTGAAATTACGAATGTATACACGAAATGTCAGGCACAACACTTCTTGTATGCAAGCTGCTGAGGGTGATGACAACACTGCCTTGAACGCACCAATCACAGCGAAGCATCCTTGTAGACCGCGCGGTAAGCATCCATGTAAAACCAACTGATTTGATTTTCAAAAGCATCGCTGTAAGCCTCTTTAGAGGCATCGTGCTAAACCTCCACCGCAACTTACTCGTTATGTTCGCTCCCATTTAACTCAATGTGTTTGTTTTACATAGATGTCGACATGGACCGCGACCGCGAGCTACACCTCCACCTCGACTTACTCGTTCTGTTCGTACCCTAAGAAATTTAACAAATGCTGTCGATTTCGAAGTAACGTATCTTACTAATAACCTATACTATCTATCCCCTCTTTGCAGCATTGCATTTAAAATAGCTATTTTATAGTCAATTTTCAAATCTAATCCTTGATGAAAAGTTCACAATTACCTACAGCTTATGCATATTCAACAAGAAATTTTTGAGTATAATTTTATATATCTCAGAAAACAAAGAAAATCTGAGTATTTTCAGTACGAGCATCAACATGTAATAATTTGATTCTGTTACGAATAACAGATACAAATTAGGACGCACTTCGCGAGTAAATGCATCAAAATTAAATCCGAAATGGTCTGAGGAACTAGTGCTGCTCAAAATGAGCATGTGTTAATTTGTTGGAGTTTAGGGCGAGCATTTCTGTCGGAACAGAATTTTCATTCGACTATTTCATTAAGCCTTTCACGAATTAATGATTTAACTTAATTTCCTCTATTCAATTATACATCCATGGAATTCCAACTTAAATCTATCTGTAATTAGTTAAATTTCACATATGTCAGGAAAACAAGAATTGTTAGGGAAATATAATTATACGATTCTACGGTTAATATATCAAAGTCTGCCAGATTATTTTATTGTTAGGAAGAATGGTATTCACTATTTTTCAAATTAGTTCACACAACAATAGAATTACAATTGATAATTGGTTATATGTCTTACATGCAATAAATACAAGAATTGTCGGAGAATGTAATTTCAAGCATAAATCCTCAATTAAAACTAGAAAAATCGGAAAAATTCACATCTTTAACATATGTTGGTCCTCTAACAGAAAAAGTTGCTAATGTCATACCTAAATGTAATATTAAAATTGATTTCAAACCTCTCAGGATTTTTATACAATGCCAAAAAAACCACTACAAAATTTGAAAGCTCAGGAGTTCACGAGTTGATTTGTCCTGTATGTAAAGGAGTGTATATAGGTCAGACTGGTCGATCGTTCAAGACAAGATTCAAAGAACACTGACAATCCTTTTTGAAAAATAAAACGGATTCTACGTTTTGAAATCATTGCTTTGAAAACCACCACCCATTTTCACAAATAGATAACTTTCAAATCATGCACAAATTACCGAAAGGAACCAAACTAACTTACTTAGAATCATCAGAAATTTTTAAACTGAATCATAATGCAGAAAATATCTTGCTGAACGACAAGATTGACTTGATATCTTCTCTTATATTTAGTGTATTCAAAAAATAACGATTTTTCTAAGAACATTGTATTGTACCAATTTGGGAAATTCACTCGATTAGCCCTTCTTGAAATATGTTCCTCTTGTCTATTTAGGTACCTGCAATAATTCTTTCCCACCCGTAAGCGCAAAACTATGATTCTGTATTCAGTTCTTAACTCAATCTGCCCGATGATGGTTTAGTGACCGAAATTGCAATCGCAGTGTTATATTCTTCAAAGTAATTTTGTGATAATTAACGTAGTAAAATCAAATTTAGTTTTTGTTCATCGTAACAATTTTACTCTAGGATAAATATATGAAAGTGATTTTTTTATAGATAAATTCATGAATGATGAAGAAATTTGTTTGATATAGCAAAAGTCAAGAAGAATGGTTTTCACTTTTTTCTAAGTTATAGTTCACACAACATTGAAGATATAGATTTTTCTCAAATCAATGAAACTGCAACTGAAATCCAGATGTTGATTTCTATATTATTCAATCATCAAGATTCACTTAATAGCCAATGAAGGTTCACCTCATTTTTCCACCAGAAAATTTTGATAAAAAAGTTTTAATGTAGTGCTTAAAAACACAGTAACATTCTTATTAATATTGATTGTTGTCATTGAAAATTGCAAAAAAGTGCGTGTGTACAAAGTACACATGTCAGAAGTGAAATTTCTTTGGCAAACTAATTTTTAAATCTCTTTTCTTCGAAAATTAAAATTTGAAAAAGAGAATTCATGAGATATTTTCATTTCATATTTCATAAAAAATAATATATTAAATTCTCAAATGACAAGTGGCAAATTAAAATTCCACGTGTTATTTGTAAATTTTAAAATTTCCTAACCTTCAGACGAATTAACATAAAAAATTGTAGATTAACAAAAAAATAACAAATATATTACTTACCCTGAACAACTGCTTAGTATAGGATGATTTACTTATTTATTACAAAATGTTAATTTATAAATTGAACTCACTGTATACATACTAATGATAATGTGAATAAATAAAAAAGATCGTGTGCCCTCTCACACGCGCCCGACCTCCGTACAACTTTGGCTTCGTCAACTTGGACATTTAGCCATCAATTTACTATAATGAGGGGAACCACTTAAATCCGGACGCATACAAACACCCAGAAACACGGTGGGAATCGAACCCACCAACTCCGCCAACGAAGACGGCATAGCGTTACCTATACCGCTCAGCCATGGAGCCTCCAAGATCTGCGTTCACTGTAGTACAAGACGTTACGCGACAGAATTGCCATCTTATGTTCTAATATTTAACTTCTAAAAGAATACATTAACAAATAGCGAGTATTTTTTCTCGATCTCCCTTTCTCTCTCGCTCTCTCCCTCATGTGCCCTAAATTTGTCTCAATCGCTCTCTCCCTCTTCTTGGACAAAAACGACCCACATCCGTTTGATCCGTAAGAATTTTACCCTCACGCTCGCAAAAAAGTTTCACTTAAAAAAAATTATTTCAAATATATATTCCCCTTCTTTGGGCATGTTCCGCAAATTTTCTGAGTAATAAAGAAGTATATTCTTGAGATAATATGAAATTTGATTTCTAATCTAAATGTATATTCATACTTACTTAATGGAAATTTAGATAACAGAAATGAAAACCACTAGTTTAGTTGAAGAGTGAGGGTTATGTCTATAAAATAAATTTCACGTACATATGTAGATACTACAGAAACTCAAGAGAAATCAAATGAGCCAGTGAAATATCTGTAACATCAGGACCGCGTTCATGTGGGAGAACTTAGAACATAGGTTCAAATGGTCGTTGAACTATTCACCCTACTACTGAAATAGTGCCGTAGAAGAGAACATCAGATAAATTAATAGGACGATTGCTGCTTTGCCACCGAACTTAACATTCAAGACCATTCCTTCGAAACGTTGGAGCTTTTATTGAGGTCGTAAATTAATGTGGTGATAATTTCAGGTTTAAGAAGAACTTAAGGGTTTGAAGCGTCAAGAGACGAGTAGTGGCACATAAAATATTTCGCTGTGGTTCGAGATCTTGAAAAGAATAAGTGGATTGCTTCCCATTATTCTGGAGACTGTATGGAGATTTATATTTCCCAATATTATATTTTCGTTCTTTATTCGACTGTATATTCCGGCTTGCCAGAGATTAGATGCTGCGTTAAAGTACACAGTTCTTCATTTTCCTTTCCAGATGATTCATGAAATGATATTCTCCATAGAGATTTATAACTCCAATATGTTCCAATTCTGAACATTTTTCCTTCTGAAGCGGTTTCCGTATGAAACATAAGAAATTAATTGAAAATTAATTATCAAATCATGGAAAACATACTGACCATGGTCAATTTCATACATTACATAAATTGAACAAGGAAAATTCCTTAATAATTTAAAAAATTATCAAACAACTTTCCAAGGGAGCTGGTTATACGATTTTGCGTTGCGGAATACGTATAACCAGCCCCCTTGGAGAGTTGTTTGATAATTTTTTAAATTTTTAAAGAATTTTCCTTGTTCACTTTGTAACCACTCTCCCTTTTGAGATATATGCCCGAGCTAGCTGGGAGATTGGTAATACATACAGTGGACCCCCGGTAATCCGGCCCCTGTCTAATCTGGCACCCCCTGTAGTCCGACATGGTCTTTTATGAATATTTTTTTGATAATATGTACATATGTATTCGCTAATGCATGATTGAACAAGTTACAACTTGTACGCACCATCACTATTGTGCTCGACGCACTACCGTCGGAAGTAATAGAGCAAATTGCTGCTGAAACACAAATAAGTCCGGAAGATTTGGAAACCTGGTGTCGTGGAATGGAAAATATTTTTCATGAAATGTCTGACGAAGAGATTATAAAGAGATTTCTAGTTACACAACAATAAATCAGGAAGATGACGACGAAGTGATTGCAACTAATCCGCAAGTGAAGATGCAACTGACGCCTTTGAGCTGGGTTTGCAATGGGCTGAAGAAAATGGTGCATCCTACAACGAACTTTTACTTTTGAGAAGACTGAGGGACAAAGCTTTAATCTCGCGTTCCAACAATGTTAAAAAAAAATTGATGAATATTTTCATGCTTCTTAAATTGATTGATTCATAGTTTTTGATTATTTTAGTATGTACATTTGTTTGTACAGGATTATTTCCTAATGTAAAGTTATTGCATATTTTTTGTAAGTTCTATAGCATTAATGACGTTAATTTTATAATAAAACGTAGGCTCTCTATTGTGTTGTTTAATTTACTAAATTTGACATACATAATGAAGTATGATCTGTACTTCAGAGTACATATATATATATATATATATATATATATATATATATATATATATATATATATATATATATATATATATATATATATATATATATATATATATATATATATATATATATATATATATATATATACAGGGTGAGTCATTGATATGGGAAAGCTTGATTGCACCTACACCGTTAATGATATCGAAACGAACCAAACGGTTCTGCAAATGGGAGGTCAGAGTGCAGTTCGTAAAATTATTTTGCCCTTTACAGGGTGTACCATTTTTACGGAGCAAATTTTAAGATCCTTTTTTTAAATGGCATTCTATAAATTTTTACACATATTTGAATTTGTCCTTTATTGAGATTTGTAAATTCGTTAAGTTTTTGCAAATCGCTTCAGCCGTTCAGAAGTTATTCAATTTTTTCTGAAAATTAATGCCTTTGCAGGCATTTTTTTAAAAAATCGCAGGGCACTTGTTTTTTTGAATATCAAGTTGTTATTTGGGCTGTATCTAAGTAATTGTTCTGGGTATCTTTTGACGGAGAGATAATCTATTTTAATTGTGACATTACCTTACTGTGACACATTGATTTTGGTACACTTTGAAAGGCCATATCTTGATTTTTTCAAATGGCACTCTATTCATTTGATTACTTAGTCGCATTGAACATGTCATTCTTCATCTTTTCTATATTTATGTTTTTTTCCAAAAGTTGATGGTTTAGAAGCTAATCCACATTTTCAAATAAATCAACACATTATTTCATCTTTTAAACGAGTGACATGAAAAACAATAAATTCTGATAACAGACGTCAACGTAACTACTGCGGGCGTCAATTTCAAAGTTTGATGAGAAATTACTGAAATCAAATTATAGAAGCTTAGTACAGGGTGTCCCATTTTGGGTACTTTTGAATGGTATCTCCGTTATTTTTGAAGATAGAGGGTTGCGGTTTTCGCGACACTGTGCTACTTTTTCGAAAAACTGAAGATGCCGTCAACATGATTTTAATAACTCTTTTAGTTTTTAAGATACAGGGCATTTTTGAAAATGTTGCATTCTGGAATCCCCGTCGTATCGCCGTTATCCTTCATCTTATCGAAAATGTAATATAACATTCTTATAGATTTTTTTCCGTAGAATGCATCGGTGTAGATAATTTTCGTTACATGTTTACTATTTTTGAGTTATAAAGCAAACTTATGTTTTTTAAATTGAATACCCTGTATATCTATAGACTATAAAATTTGTCTTTTTTTTACCTTTTCAAAAATATATGATACTATAAACTTTTTCTCAGAAACGCGCAAATAAAAGACAATTTTCTGAAATTGAATGCATAAATCAATAGAAGGCCATGGATAACAACAATGAACAAGTGAAAGTCTGTTATCAGAATTAATTGTTTTTCATGTCACTCGTTTAAAAGATGAAAAAATGTGTTGATTTTTTTGAAAATGTGAATTATCTTCTAGACCATCAACTTTTGGAAAAAAACGTAAATATAGAAAAGTTGAAGAATGACATGTTCAATGCGACTAAGTAATCAAATAAATAGTGTGCCATTTGAAAAAATCAAGATATGACCTTTCAAAGTATACCAAAATCAATGTGTCACAGTAAGGTAATGTCACAATTAAAATAGATTATCTCTCCGTCAAAAGATGCCCAGAATAATTACTTAGACACAGCCCAAATAACAACTTGATATTCAAAAAAACAAGTGCCCTGCGATTTAAAAAAAAATGTCTGCAACGGCATTAATTTTCAGAAAAAATTAAATAACTTGTGAACGGCTGAAGCGATTTGCAAAAACTTAACGAATTTACAAATCTCATTAAAGGACAAATTCAAATATGTGTGAAAATATATAGAGTGCCATTTAAAAAAAGAATCTTAAAATTTGCTCCGTAAAAATGGTACACCCTGTAAAGGGCAAAATAATTTTACGAACTGCACTCTGACCTCCCATTTGCAGAACCGTTTGGTTCGTTTCGATATCATTAAGGGTGTAGGTGCAATCAAGCTTTCCCATATCAATGACTCACCCTGTATATATATATATATATATATATATATATATATATATATATATATATGGATCTATAATTTTTCGGATTACAAGGTACTCTTTTGTAAAAAATTTCGGACTATAGGGGGTCTTAGGCAGTACTCTATAATCCGACAAATTCGATAGTTCGACACTGCCCTGCAAAATGTTTGTCGGACTACCGGGGGTCCACTGTATATAGGTTCTAGTTCTAGTTAGTTTTCAGAAATAACAACAAAATAAAATGAAGGTATTTACTACTTTCTTATTACAATGAGACTTATCTGTTTTTATTTATTTAATTTTCTATCGACGTTCTATATTTTATTCTAGGTGGATTGTACTCCTTTGATTGCCTAATCTTCGTCCCTAGTTTCTTGGTGGTTCTAGTAGCGGTTGTATCGTAGCTTAAGTAGAATTTTCTTTATGGTTCCAGTCAAGGTGGTTTTTAGTTCCAATCAAAAAGCTTTCTAGCTCCAGCCAAGGTGACTAAAATAATTCGGGGCAAATCAACATACAATCTCAAACTTAAAATCTCCCAAGAATCTCTGTAGGGTATCGATGGCCAATTCAAATTAACATTTAGATTTATCTCAAGCAAAGATGCTAAGAAAGACAGTATATGTTCCAACATTAAACTGAACATAAGATATGACCACGCGGAATTTGCCATCGTTAGCCTACAAAAATCTTGTGTCAAATTGAGAGAGTGAAATAAGCAAATAAATAAAAAATATTTTAAATTAAGAAATGTAAGATGATTATTTCAATATTGAAAGATAAATAATTTAATATAGTAGATAAATAAAAAAATGAAATGGCGGAAAATGAAACAAGGAATCAATTCAGATTTTCAAGATAATGCATTTATGCGAAATAATTATATTTCTTCTCATAACTTACCGTCTATCAGACGCCACAGATACTTAATAATTTTAATATATTGAATAGTCGTTCAATAGATATTGACTATAATTTTAACACTTAACGATGTGGTATCTTCAACAACTATTTGCCAAAAGAGAGCGATGCTTTACCTGCAAAATCGACGCTATCTCGATATTCTCGTCGTACGCAAGTCATTCATTCAGGCATTTTATAGCGTGGAATCACGGTATTTCAATTTAGAATTCAGTGGCGGAGGTTTAGCGGGGAATTTACACGTTACAACTTCATGTAATGTGTGAAAAATAATTATTAAATTTCGCGTGAGCAGCAGAGCTCCTTCACTCAAATCGAATCAAAATATGCTTTATTGTCTTCATAATTGTACAATTTATCGACAATACGTAAAACTAAACAATGTAAGATATAGAAACAAAAACACATCAAGCGAAAAATCTAAGAACTAAAAAATGTTAAACTTAGGAATAAAAACACATCAAACCATATTTTCTTGCAAAATATATGCTAATTTTAAATTATCAACAATAGAACTGCGAGTGTCAAAAAATTTTTTTTAAATGGAAGCTGATGTCTGTGCTATTCAATTTGGTCATAACGATCAATCAATGCTCAGAATAGGAGTCCTCTATAGAGTGATGAGGTCTATCAACAAAATAAGATTTTGTTATTCGAAAAACTAAGGTCGTTCTTCCTCTGATATGTTTATTTTTTCACACCAATTCTTAATCCACCAAATCAATTTGGAGAAGATGTGGAGATGTTTGAAACCTTGAAACATAAGTAAAAGCATGAAATCTCTTCATAAAAATATCTGTGGTTGGAGAAAAAATATTGAACTTTCAAAAGTACAAATGTTCAATACCCTAACGCTAATTTATATGTTATTCAAAAGTAATTTCCACATCTTTTTGCACCCGTTTCAAAAATTTTCGCTTGTTCACCTCCTCGCCATTCTCTTATGTAATGCTTGGAGATTTCAGAGCTTTGACTGAGTATACTCAAATTTTATTTTTCACTCGCATATTATTTGTTGATTTTACCTTAGATACGGTTGCTATAAGTGCACTCATTATCTCATTATCCCCTAGGGCGTTATGAGCGGGCATTATGGATCATAACACCCGCTCATTGTAGGAGGACAACTGAAACAACTTCCATTGATTAAATACTTCATAATCCTTGTCGTATACGACTCTATGGATTTCTCCGGCAATGAATTATTCGCAGCTTTGGCTGCATTTTCTATGACATTCTTGGGTAAATTCATTTTCATTTCTATTATTTCTATAACACTACACAAAGAAAGCAGCAATGACATTCACTAAATATGATGACAAAAATATTTAAAAACGTCAAAATATCAACAAATGACATGCCTACTATGAGAAGGAAAATGGAAAGTATAGAAGCAATGAACTGATTTTAAATTCGATTTTTCATTATAATAAAATAATTTTTTCGTGAAAAATTAAATCTTGTATGCACCACGTGCGTTAGATTTATATAACGCACTTGGTACATAAATAACTACTATAGTTTTGATCTAACTGACAACCTCATACACCAAATGTCAACTCAGGTCTGAAGAGGAATGAAAATTAAAATGATAATATTTGTTTTATAAAATTTCCCCAGCTTCAATCTCGAGCGCAGTAATCTTTTTCGCTAGAATGATTTGAATAATGAAAAACTGAATGATGAAGAGATATTTCGTAGGTATTTCAGAATATCTTCAGAAATATTCGTCAGGATATTTTGTTAAATTACAAAATTAAAAAGATGCTGGAACAGATCATATTCCTTGATTATTTATTAATCGTATAAATTCACCAGCTGAATCATCAATTCGAATTAAAATTGCTGATGTATTTTCCTGCATTGGTTTCGAACTTAGATATTCATAATGGATATAACATTTATTTATCTGAAATTAAAAGGTAAATTTACAATAGTTTGTGACAGCATGAAAAAAATTTCAGAACATATTGATTATGCCATATTGAATAAAACAATAACTTTAATTAGTAGATAATTATTAAAAAACCTGTTTTTTCACTAAAAGTGCCAATATTTATTACAGAAATAACATTTCATGATGTTGCGTTTTGCATACGTGAAAGGAATGAATAAATTCGAAAACAGATAACTATTGTATAGTATGGCATCAAAATTTTAGATGTACGAAAACATGATAAGAGTTGATGATTCTTTAATTATCAATAAATAATCATTAAACAAATGATTCTATGAATTTTGTTACTAAATATGCGAGACTTCCATGATCCTGATGATTATTTGAAGGTTTTGAATGTTAAGAAAGGTTTTGGTGGTGAAAATTTTGTGAAAAAGTTGCTTTTCGTGATGAACTCTTCATGGGACAGGGAAAATAAGTGGAGTTTCTGTCACGTGGTCTCAATCTGCCTACCCGTCGAACTTGAATCGAAGTTGAAACAGAACTCTCAACTCTTCAGAAATAACTGTAATTTGACATATCATGATATAGTACTATAAACAACAATGATTAAATTGAAGAACTAACTAATTTTTAATTCTCTTTTCTTCTAAAATTAAAATTTTGAAAAGAAAACTCATTAAATATTTTTATTTTATATTTCATGAAAAATAGTATATTAAATTCTCAAATGACGAGTGGCAAATTAAAATGCCACATGTTATTCGTAAATATTAAAATTTCTTAACCTTCAAACGAATTAATTAAATTACTTACTCTGAACAACTGCTTCGTATTGGATGATTTACAAATTTATCACAAAGTGTTCATTTATAGATTTAACTCACTGTATACATATTAATGATAATTTGAATAAATGAAAAAAAACTGCGTTTACTGTAGTACAAGACATTGTGCGAAAAAGGAAAAGGAAACACACGTGTTTCATTCCTCCCTGAAGTATGTGTCAGGGAGGCGGGCAGCTGGAGTTTGGGATTAACTCCTTCAGCCAGATCAGAGGATACACTTGTATGTACAAGTGTATTAAGGATAGGTGAGACAGGATATTTATGGAACATAGGAAGTGTGGGTACGTGCGATAGAATTGCCATCTAAAGTTCGAATACAATAGCGTGTCTTTTTTCTCAATCTCCCTTTCTCTCTCGCTCTCTCCCTCCTCTCGCTCTATGGCTATGTGCTTCATGCTACGTTCGCCTTTTCTCACTCTCTCTCTCTCAATCGGTCTAAATCGCTCTCTCCTTCTTCTTGGATAAAAACGTCACACATCCGTTTCATCCGTAAGAATTTTACTGTCATGCGCTCAAACAAGTTTCACTTCAAAAATTTGATTTCATGAAAGATCGTCTAGAAACTCGAAAGATACTATAAACACACACTTCGTTTTTTAAAATTCTTTCAATTTTAGCACCGTCAATCATTTACATTTCTGATCAAATTAAATCCACTTTTAACGTGAACTAGCATGTTTATCGTCGATACCCGCATTCCTTTCATCGATCGAACATGACATTGATAGGTAGGTATATGTGTACGAGAGCAGGCTTATCATTGAACGGAAAGACTACGCAAATGGCGATTTACGCGGTTTATCAAATTTCAACTAGCGTCCGTTCCGTTAGTGATATTAATCTAAATATCTGGACTGGAAATTCAATTTTCGGTGCAATTTCCAACGTGCCTACTTCCATACGAATTTTGCATGCAATATGAAATTCGTTACATACTGTAAATGAAAATTTTGGAAGTAGCTCATTTGGATTATGATATGAATAATTTAGTGGAATTGGTTTCAGTTGATTTGAATTTTTGGGAAGTAGATTAATAATTTAGAGGCAGTGGTTCAAGAATTTTGAAAGGTTGTAATTTCATGTCATGAATTTCGTGACGAATTGTTGTGTTTTTTATTGGAACGAAGTTCCTTACAGCAGGCTTGGAGGAGATAGGGATTTCGCTGCGGGACCAAACTGAAAAATATGCGAGACTAAAAGTGTGACGGAAATAGAATGACGAAAGTCACGCTTTTAGTTAACACAAGCGAATATTGTATACCTTTCTCTTTCTCCCTCTTTCTTTCCGTTCTCTCATCCCTTCTCTTTCTGATCCCACTCCGCCACGTCAATCGCCAATGCATTATATGTACTCATTAATTCATGTACAAGCAACTCGAAAACGTCAGATATGAAACATAGAAATAATTTTGTATAAGTTATATGCATAAAAGAACAGATTACGATAGGAATCAGATATGGCATAATGAAAAGATAAAGCTTTACAAATTTGTTCCATAAGATAATGACTAAGTATAAAATAATGACTAAGTATTGTTGGTTTATATTCAATTATATAGCGTGGCGATACGTTATTCTCTAGTTATTATACACTCTTGCGTCTAACTTTTACATTGCGTTGACGACCGAGTGGTCTAAGTACTGAACCCTGGTGTGCCGTGCCGTATGTCTGGGTTCGAATCCCAGATGTTACTTCTGGCTTTTTTGATTTTTTTATTTACAATCTCGTGAGAGCTCTTAGACCCACATTTCAATATTAATTATTTCAACTTGGATTAGTATAAGTTATCACTTCTGTCGTGCGCCCCGACACGCACATGTTTCGTTTTCGCAAATTGCGGTCCTTCTATATTATCCGAAGAAACTTCGTTCCTACCTGGTGTCCCATGACACCGTTTTTCTTGTTATTTTTTTCATTCAATATGGGGTTACACTGCACCGCGACGTTAAGGTCTTATGTACCCATCATCAGAGCTGTTCTCACTACTGCGTCATCTACATCTCGCCTTCTAGATCCATAGTACTAATGAACTACAATATCTGTTAATGCTTCAAGGAGGTTACGTCCTCACTCTTACAAGGTTCTTGTTTAAATCATTCCTTTCGTTGTCTTGCAATGTCGAAGCATTTTGCAACCAAGTGAGCAGGAGTTTCCTCGTCCTCCCCACAGAATCCACACTCGTCAGTTTCTGATAAACCTATTCTCATCAGATGCTTCCTGAGGCCACAAATACCTGTACAGAAGTTAGTGACGAGGTGTAATTTTTTCTTATTGAGATCCAGACACCCTTTGGATCTTGCAATTTCAAAGTACCGAAGGAAGTTTTTGGAGTGGTCCATTCCTGGAAGATTCCGAATGAGAATTTCTCTTTCGGGTTCCCCCTCCTTCCAAGACTTTCCTATAGGTGCATTTTCCTATACCACATGAAGGTTCTGGTCTCGTAAATGGCGTTCGTGCTTCCTTTCTGGAAAGTATATTGGCCTCTTCGTTTCCTTTGACTCCCGAGTGACCGGAAACCCAGACAAAAAAGACCTTGGTATTCTTACCAATTTCGTTGAATTTTCTTTGGCACTTCAATCTCTACTTTGAATATGTGAGATGGGAGCTCAGTGCTTTGATAGCAGTTTGACTAGTAGAATGGATCGTATTGTTGCTTTTCTGATAGTTTTTTTCTAGGTTCATATCTACACATTTTTCGATGGCTAGTATTTCTGCCTGAAATACACACAGAAAAGGACTCTTACTACAGTGCGCACTTGGTGCCTGCCCCTTATACTCCAGCTCCTGTTGTGGTTTTTGAACGATACGTGTATCATTTTATGGTATTTTGTTTGGGTGGTGGATTCCCTCTTCCATTCTTCCATTTTACTTATACATATATATTTACTTATATATATATATATATATATATATATATATATATATATATATATATATATATATATATATATATATATATATATATATATATATATATATATATATATATATATATATATATATATATATATATATATATATATATATATGTTCGTATTTATGTATGTGCTTATGTATTTTAGCGTTGCTTACACGATAAAGGGCGCAATTTTGAAACAAAAGGGTTGAAAGTTTGTAAATAGGTAGTTTCGTATGGTATCTTTGATGGGATTGGTTTTGGTTCGAATTAATTGGGGGTTTGCCCCCCCCCCCTGGGGGAAAATAAATATTGTTTACACGATAAACGGCGCAATTTTGTAGGAATAGGATTGAGAGTTCGTATCTAGGTAGTTTTGAATGATATCTTTAATGGTATTGGTTTTGGTTCGAATTGGTTGGGCGCTTGACCCCCCCGGGGGAAGAAATAAATCTTGTTTACATGATAAAAGGCGTAATTTTGAAGCAATAGTATTGAAACTTTGTAAATAAGTAGTATCGTATGATATCTTAGATGGGATTAGTTTTGGTTCGAACTGGTTGGGGGGTTCGCCCCCCTGATGGAAAAATAAATTTTGTTTACACGATAAAGGGCGCAATTTTGAAACAATTGGGATGAAAAATTGTAAATAGGTTGTTTACTATGATATCTTGGATGGAATTAGTTATGGTTCGAATAGGTTAGGGGTTGACCCCCAGGGGGAAAATAAATCTTGTTTACACCACAGAAGGCGCAATTGTATACAAATAGGATTGAAAGTTTGTATCTAGGTAGTTTTGTATTTTATCTTGAATGGGATTGGTTATGGTTCGAATTGGTTGGGGGATTGACCCCTCGGGGGAGGAAATTAGTCTTGTTTACACGATAAAGGGCGTAATTTTGGAGCAATAAGATTGAAAGTTTGTGAGTGGGTAGTTTCGTATGATATATTGGATAGGATTGGTTTTGGTACGAGTTGCTTGGGGGGTTGACACCCCGAGGGAAGAAATAAAAGAAAAACAGCGTCCTGGTGAGTTTTTATTCATGTGTGTTCATTATGAAATCAATGATTTCTCAATAGAACCCGAGCCAAAAAAATATTATTTGAATTGGATTTCCATGAAATTTGACAAATGTATTCATATTGGATATGATGACTTTTAGAGAACTATTGATATGTTTTATCTCTTCGAGATGTGAGAAGGTGAAGAATTCAATGTTCTGAAAGCTATGAGAAGCCAATTATTATTCTCCTTCCGAAAACATGTCTTACCTCTGTCCACCTTGCATACATGATAGTACCTGTATTATTGATGCGTCAATGCTTGTTGATTCGCTGAACATTGCGAAACCGAGAATTCTTTTAGATGCTGATATAGGGAGCAAATATTTCGATGTATATCAGCAATAACTAGACCTGTACGCTGAACACTTAATTCAGAAAAGAATAGTATTTTGCTCTGAAATGTTAGCTAAAACAATCAAACAAGAATCGTTCGAAAGACTTAATTTTTGACTAAATATATTTCGATTTTCCACCCAGCACCGTAACATAGAAATTGCACTCACACATGCGAAAGCTTTCAACAAATAGTAGATGTGCTATCCGATCGATAGATGGCATTGTTTCGGCAAATATGCCGCCAAAAGCGTGGGACGGCCGCCGACGGCGACGAATCGGGCGTATAGGAAACTCTCGACTGCCGCGTTCAAAAGGTGGAAAATTTATTCGGTAC
This sequence comes from Cynegetis impunctata, assembly GCA_030704885.1. Classification (NCBI taxonomy): domain Eukaryota; kingdom Metazoa; phylum Arthropoda; class Insecta; order Coleoptera; family Coccinellidae; genus Cynegetis; species Cynegetis impunctata. Next base: position 291,555 of record JARQZK010004396.1, on the reverse strand, counting down.
AATTGATTTAGGAGTCAGATATCGTCGCTGGGAAACGGAAGAGGCAGCATGCTGCGAAGTGAGAATATTTATTTCGACGAAATTCCACCGCCAGGTTCTATCGGATGTGTTTCGCGAAATATTTCGGAGGATGAGTCGTAAGCCGCATCAGAATTCGAAAAATATTCGCGGACGCTTCCGATTTGGGCGGACGTAACGCTTTGTGCATTTGGCCCATGAATACGTAATTTTCCAGCCGTAAATATACGGAAATATTCGATAGTACATGCAGTATATTTGTATGGGTCACCGCGAAACAATGTTTCGTGCACTTTCATACATCTTTATAGAGATTTCATGAAACAATACGGCAGATCATCCTAAATCAAGAACAAATAAACGAGTTAGCACTGGAGCAGCGTCACTGAGGTCGTACTTTCATCCTATTTTTTTTAAACGAAGTTCCTTACGGCAGGCTTGGAGGAGATAGGGATTTTGCTGCGCGACCAAACTGAAAAAAATGTGAGACTAAAACCGTAAGAAAAACATATAACGGAAGTGCAACGCGCATGCGTCATTCTTTCTTTATCTTTCTCCTTCTGCTACATATACATGAAATTATTGTCTAACCACGTGGTGTATACTCACATTATAAATTCATTTTACTCGTACATAAACACGTTTATTTTCGATGGCGGTCTGAAACTTGAATATGTTATACAGATGCGATAGATTCATGCTGGAAATAATTGAGAACTCTATCAGACATCAGGAACAGATTTTAGTATGTCAAAGCCGAATTCTTCATTTTCAAAATATTTTTCGCCACCCCCTCAAATAATTGAAATTTTCATTCTCTTATTTCTGATTGAAAATCGGTTCATTTAAGTTATTTTGGTTGGAAATAAGGATTTCGAAAATAGTTTTCCCCTTGCACGATTATTTGATGAGATGTAACGGTCTGCGAAAAATTATTAATTTCCAAACTAAGAACGCTGGCGGTCTAAAACTTGAGTATGTTATACAGAAGCGATAGATTCATGCCGGAAAAACTCCATCAGGCATCCGGAACAGATTTTAGTATGTCAAAGCTGAATTGTCTGAAAAAACAATCATCTGTATATAGTAAAATAAGCATTCGGGACGAAAACTATCGTCAGCATTGTTATTTCCAACCCAAATTAACTTAAACCAACTTTCGACGGAGAAAAATTTTTTGTAATTTTCAAAAAACTTTCATCCTTTGAGATTTGAACCTCAAATAATAAAAACTTTCATCCTATTGTTTATGATTGAAAATCGGTTTGTTTAGGACTCACTTCCTAAAATGGTGTTCCCTACACATTTATTTAATAGTACTAATCGTATTTTCAATGCTAAAATATTTCTAGGCAAGGAAGATCCAGTTGAACTTATAGGCAAGCTTGTGTGAGAGAATACCTTAGACATAATCGAGCAGACAAACGGATATCTCATATTACAGCCATTTTGTCTTCGTCAAAACAACTGACGGAATCCTTTCTTGATCGACGAACGCCTGGAGTGATTCCTTTATCGTTGTATACATTCGAGAGGGATGATTGATGGATTTTCAGGTTCACCAAGTCACCATCAGGACGAGGAAGTGAATATCCACCTTTCGACAGTTTATAAAAGTCTATAGGACTATTAGGTTTTCTCGCGCAGTTAATTGTAGTAAACTGAGAGAGTTATTTGTAATTTGGATCAAATTAAGGACTTCTGAAAGTAAATGAAATCAACAATAAGTATTTTATGCTCTATAGGACCACAGCGCCATCAACGGAAAATCTCAGTGAGGTATATAGCACTATTCAATAAGTATTTCCTCAAGTTTTACAACTTATAATCTAATCAGTATATTAATTGATATCATTCAAATTAAAAAGAGTATATCTTCAGTAACAACTCCTAATTTCCTGATTAAGGAAAGTTTGAAAGACCTTTCATAGCATAATTCTCACTAAACAAAGTGAACCGTGAATGAACGAATTGCTTTTAAAGACAAAATGAAACACTTGAGAGGATTAAATGGCCGCAAACTTAAATATTCTCTTTTGCGTCGAGCAGGGAAAGACATTATCAAGTTATGGTTAGTTCTCGGTGGTTGAAAGCCCTCATTTTATGTTCTTACGCCGAGTTATTTAACAGAGAGGTTTAACGGTTACCAAGCTTCATTTGCCTAAATTATTACAAGAAATCTCTTGCGAATGATTTCGAATAACTTTTGTGTTTATGGTTGATTATTGTTTGTTTCAATTGAATTTCGAGACCGGCTTTCATCTCGTTTTCCTCATTTTGCCCATTTAAAATGATTTTTCAATCTCTTACAAGTATATATATATATATATATATATATATATATATATATATATATATATATATATATACATATATACAGTATGTCCACGGATGGGGTTTACAAGAGGACAAATAGACTAAAAATTGAAAGATACGAAAAAAAGTCACTCTTGATAATCGTTTCTGCGTGTCTAGAAAATACGATTTATCATAAAAAATTTCAATTTTTTTATACAGGGTGGGTACAAACTGCAAAAATAATATTTTGCCGAAGAGTAAACATACCTTTTTTCGAAATTTGTAAGAAAAAGTCACTTTTTATAAACAGTTCTGCTTGAGAGGGTTGTCCAGCTCATTTCGCTCGTGAGGTTAGAGAGGGGCTTGACCGCAGATTTGGATCGAGGTGGATTGGCAGAAATGGCCCAGTTTTGTGGCCCCCAAGAAGCCCCGACTTAACCTTGGCCGATCTGTTTTTATGGGGCCGTTTGAAACAAATTGTTTTTGCTACCGCAGTACCAAATGATATTGAAGTGCTGAAGGACAGAATTATTCAGGCTGTCCAATCGATATGTCTGGAAGAAATCAGAAAATCTTTCACTTATTAGAAAGAGCAATTAGAAAAATGTGTTGAGTATGGCGGTGGAGTTTTTGAATTATGAAATCGTTATCGTATTATTTTCATGTTAATAAAAATGTTCGTATTATTATTATTATAATTACTTCATCAAGTGCAAATGTTTATTAAGAGTGACTTTTCTCGTATCTTTCTAAATAAGGTATATTCAGTCGTGAGGAAAATGACATTTTTGCAGTTTGTACCCACACTGTATAAAAAAAATTAAAGTTTCTTATAATAAATCATATTTTCTAGACAAATAAAACGTTCATTAAGAGGGACCTTTTTTCATAATTTTCACTATAAGGTGTGTTTACTCTCAAGCAAAATAACATTTTCTCAGTTTGTACCCACCCTGTATAAAAAAAATGAAGTTTCTTATGATGAATCGAATTTTCTAGACAAGTGAAAACGTTTATTAAGACTGATTTTTTTTCGCAACTTTCAAAATAAGGTATGTTTAGTTTTCAGGAAAATAACATTTTTGCAGTTTGTACTCACCCTGTATACAAAAATTAAAATTTCTTAAGATGAATCATATTTTCTAGACAAGCAGAAACGTTTATTAAGAGTGACTTTTTTTCGTATCTTTCAATTTCTGGTCCATTTGTCCTCTTGTAAACTCCATCCGTGGACATACTGTATATATAATGAAATATAACCAGGATAATCACTTGAAAAATCAACACTTTCATGGTTTTTTCTCACAATAAACATGAGGGAACTAGTCACCTTTGATAGACGACATTGATGTATGTTTTTCTATCTTCTATATTGTTAGATGCTGAGACATTGCTTGATTCCAATCGATTGTTATGTATTACTGATGGGTGTCTAATGTGGCTGAAATATTTGTAGTGGCCATCTAGATGTTTCTAACATTCTGCATATTAAGAATGAGTGGAAACAATCGACCTGTCGCAACTTCATTAACTAGCCTTACTGGGACTGTTACATAATGATATTTCACGAATTGTTATTTATCTCAGAATATATGTAGTGCATACGTAATAGTTATTTATGTACCACGTGCGTTATATAGATCCTAACGTCCGATGGGCGGGCGTTAGGATCTAGGAACTCACGTGGTGCATACAAGATTTTATTTTTCACGAAAAAATTATTTTATTATGATGAAGAATCGATTTTAAAATCGGTTCATTGCTCCTATACTTTCCATTTTCCTTCTCAGGCTGGCTTCAGACTAGGCGGAACGCGGAAATGTCAAATCTGAATTTTAGTCAACTTTCGAAGGCGGAATTTGACATTTCCGCGTTCCGCGTATTCTGAAGCCAGCCTTATAGTAGGCATGTCATTTGTTGATATTTTGACGTTTGTTAATATTTTTGTCTTCATATTTAGTGAATGTCAATGCTGCTTTCTTTGTGTAGTCTCGTAGAAATAATGGAAAAGAAAATGAATTTACCCAAGAATATCATAGAAAATGCAGCCAAAGCTGGGAATAATTAATTGCCGGAGAAATTCAGAGTCGTATACGACAAGGATTATGAAGTATTTAATCAATGGAAGTTGCTTCAGTTGTTCTCGTACAATGAGCGGGCATTATGATCCGTAATGCCCGCTCATAACGCCCAAGGGCATAATGAGTGTATTTATAGCAACCGTATCTAAAATAAAATCAACAAATAATGTACAAGTGAAAAATATAAAAAATTTTACCGGATGAACTTATCGACGTCATTTGAATAGGTTGCAGCTCACATATTCCCGTGATCTGTCTGATCTTGTTAGATTTTCCAGATTACTGATCCTAATATAATGGGCGCACGTAACTAACCTGGCCAGATGACCCGCCTATGGCTATATTGCCAGATGAGACACGACGCACGGTCAGGCAATCAACTGTCGACTTCCCTCACTTGAACTCAATTTGGTGGAATCTGTTGAAGCCGTTGCCGTAGGGCTCCTTTAATAGAGAGTGTCGTTAAATCGTGTTAAGCATTGAGGGATTCCCGTCTAATGGAATTTTCGATTTTTGATGTCTTCAGAATTAGGTATATTTTATTGTCGAAGCCATTATTGTTCCAAAATCATTGAAGTGATTTTTTTGATTCTCAAAGTTTTCACATTATTGGAGCGAAAATCCTTACGGCAGGCAGGCTTGGAGGAGATAGGGATTTCGCTGCGGGACCAAATTGAAAAATATGAGAGACTAAAAGTGTGACGGAAATAGACTGACGGAAAAAAAATGACGAAAGTCACGTTTTTAGTTAACACAAACGAATATTGTATACCTTTCTCTTTCTTTCCGTTGTCTCATCCCTTCTCTTTCTGATACCACTCCGCGACGTCAATCGCCAATGCATTATATGTACTCATTAATTCATGTACAATCAACTCGAAAACGTCAGATGTGAAAGATCGAAATAATTTTGTATAAGTTATATGCATAAAAGAACAGATTACGATAGGAATCAGATATGGCATAATGAAAAGATAAAGCTTTACGAATTTGTTCCATAAAATAATGTCTACGTATTGTAGGTTTATATTAGGGAGTTTTTGAGTTTCTATTTGAAGTCAACGTAATTATCGTAAACCGCTATGTTGAGTTTGCGCAGAACGGAAAACGTTATTAACGGGTTGAAGATCCAAAAAGAGTTTTTGAATTCAAATTTATTGCGAAAGTCAAATAAGTATAACCTCTCTTGTGTTCTTGTATTATTTTTTTGTCGGGTGATTTTTCCAAATTTCATTCGCCCATTATTAGCGTTCTTTGGGTAAATTATCATGGAAGATCTAATAGACTATATAGCGATCAGGCGCGGGGTGTGGATCATAATTTAATGAGAGGTATAATCTTACATAACATCTTTGAAGAGGAACAAGAACGTGAAAATATTGATGGAAACATACCCGGATTCGATTTGTATAATACTGAGGTTGAAGAGGTGAAAAGAAGTTTCCGTTTTCAAAAAGAGGATTTGCCAGGGTTATGCCAAACTTTGCAGATACCAAACCCGTCTGGACATAAAGTAACTGGTAAATTCAATAGTTTGTAGTAATAATTGTGATTAATTTGGGCAAATATATTTCTTAGGCATCGAAGGCTTATGTATTTTACTGTTCTCATTGAAAATAATTTTCCTGTTATAAGGGTAATGTGCTGCTGAATCACTGACCAAATATCTGGGTTTTCAAATGGATTATTAATTAGAACCACTCTAAGAAGTAACAGATCCTTCATATCTGTAAATCGTAGTCTTTTTTTAACTATCGTGGCAAGTGAACAAAAACTGTTGAAAAAATATCAAAATTATACACAAATAAGCAAACCAAAATAGCACTGTGACATAACCAATAACAATACCGAAACTGTCAATCTGAAAACATCAGATCGCAGACTCGATTGATGATTGCCACATAGTAAGAAATAACATTTTTTGCGAATTTTTAATACAAAGGAAGAAGTTTGGAACGAATTAGCACGATAGTATATATGATATTAGTCACTTATCATAGTTCAAATAGTCTATTTTTCTTTAGTTTGTAACAATTTAACACAAGCGCGTTTAAACTTGTCAACACCGCGAATATAACGGACGTTTATTAAGCGAACGTTAAGGTCCCGTTGATAACGTGGTACGTTATCGGTTAATAACCGTCTCGGTAATTTCAAAGCTTCTGCGCATGCTCAGAATAACCGAAAACGTAATTTACGTGTAAATTTAGGGTCTTAAAAACTCCCTATTGAATTATATAGCGTGGCGATATGTTAAATTCTCGTTATATATAATTTTGGTTTTCAACACTAAGAATTACTTTTAAAAAAAAACAATTTATTCGATGTGAAGTTTACAAGATGGAAGTTACTTAATTAATCTTACTGTTCTATGTTAGTGAGGGCTTATATAGGCAGGCAGCGATGAATCAGCACAAGGTTACGATTGACGTCATTAAAAATGGATAAGCTGTACTTTGACTACATAACTCCTCCCCATTTAAAGAAAGTTCGTTACCCTTAATTTTAAGGTGACGAATCTTCAAGAAAATTTTATAAAAATTTATAAGCACTACAATGATAATAAAAATTACAAATACAATTGTTATAAAGCTTGTAGTTGTAGGATGTGGAGCCCATTGGTATAAGTCGTCCAGATTGGGGTGTCTTCTTCTTGGATATTCTTCAAATTTGTTGCATAGGTCCAATTCTCTTCTAGTGGCGCAAGATAGACCAGAGCATATGTGTTGAAAACTTCTCGTGGTGTATTCTCTTGAATCCATCAGTAATTATACATTCTGAAGTAATCTGAGACAATTCTATTGCGATAATGAACCACTTTCGCATTCTTCGTGTATCATTTCATTGTCAATGGAAATGATATTTCCATTTTCTATTTCGAATAAATCTTCTGGAGGCTCAACCGAACTGCGATTGCAATGTTCTCGTAGGGTTTTCTGAATCATTCGGACACATTCAAGGGTTTTCTTCAGATATTTTTGTTTAAAGATGTAGAAGTCTTCGACTTGTTGAATGACCTCGGTATTCCATACAATGTTTTCGTTGCGTGTTAACCCATAGGAATTAAGGTTAGGAATTCTTGTATTTTGGAAAGGTACGTTATATTATAATCAGGTCATATTTATCATTCTTAAAAATTGGTATGGTTATGTTAAATAATATTGAAACCCTTAATAAAAACCTTTGTTGCGCAGACAGCATAATAGTCTGTTAGATGAGAGAATGGTAAAATTTTTATTTATTACTTCATTAAATTTCGAAAGAGGCAGAATATTTTCCTGCTTAAGGTGCAAACGTGCATAATTAATGGCATTTTCAATTTCCGATAATATTATTGCTATCTCGTGTGAATGGAGAATTATTAGATTAAGTTTTAAACTTAAATCTTCAACTACTTTTAACTGTTTCGTTTTTTAATTCAAAAAAAATTGAATGATACACGGGTCGTCTGAAAATTAGGTAAAGTAATTAGTGTCTTCTTTATTTTATTCGATTTCTATGATAGAAATGTTTGCTTTGAGGATTTCTGATCCTAATGTCTGTAATAATGTTTCTAGACTTTTTCTTGTAAGGTTTTTTAAATTTCGATTGACATTTTTGTTTTAAATGAACTTCATTTTTATGAAAGTCTTTTTGACTTCGTCGCTTTTCAATGAATTTTCCAATATTTGCTGCGTTTTTGTCTCTGGCAGCATTTATTACTTGCAATATATTTTTCAAGGTTTTACGATTTGTCTGTACATAATTTGAAACTGAAACTGTTTCATGCGATGTTTTATCTGAAGGAATAGTTACATCCGAGGTTACATCTGAATCTAGGTCATTTGTTTTTATGTATGGAGATAACGAATTAATCTCGTCTTCTAAGATATTAATTTCGCTGGAGACAATAGAGTGGTCTATGTTACATACTCGTACATTGTTGCAATCTCGAGATGACGCATCATCGCTTATCTTAAGTGCATCCGTTCGTTTATTGTTGTCCTTCAAAGATAATGATTCATCTTCATCTATTTTTAATCGGAACAAGTAGTCCGTATCATTACACGTACTTGGTTTGAATTTCAACTCGTAATTAAATTCATCGTTATTTATTTGATTTTGTTTCCGTTCAATTTTTTCACGATGTTTTTCCGGATATTCATAAATTTTGGAATGAATTGGAATCTCATTTTTTGTTCTACTATTATAATTAATTTTCGATTTGAAATTAAGTGGTTGTCCTTGTAGCTGAAAAGCTTTTTCCGCATTATTTAGTGAATCTAAGTTAACGGTATTTCTGAGGCACTTATCTGAAAATTTTCATGATTGAATTCAGTATTTTTCTCACTTTTATTTTCATCGTTGTTCTCTATATCGAAATTAGTAATTTCTTCCGATATATAATTAGGAGCTATTTGTGTTGAATTTTGAAAGTTATTATAATCTTGCGCATTTCTATTATATGACGCATAGTGGGGTAATTGATTACTATATTGCACTTGTCTTTGTTGTGCTATTGGGTTAGCTGTTGTCGTAGACTTAGGGGATGGTCTATATTTTGGTATATAATTACTATTAGGTTTAAAAACATTTGTTTTTGATATTTCTGACCGATTATTTCCGAACACTTGTCTGTTAGTGGGAAATTGCCTTTGTTGTATTATTCTAGGTTGTATGTTAATTGGTCGAGAAGGAAATATCTCTTCTTGGCTATCACTCGTATGCTTCCAAGTTCGCATTAAATCTAACTGGGATTTTTGGGAAATATAATTTTCGACCATTGTAATAGCTAAGTCGAATGTGATATTCGGTGTCGTAAGTAAGGAGGTTTGCAATTCTATTGCAACATTACTAATTAAAACATTTTTGGCTAAGTCCGAGACCAATTGTTTGTGTAATAATTTTAATGCAGCATCTAATGTAGGTTCCGCATCTATTCTGTAATTAATTCTAATTTTATGAGTTTTGATTTCTTCAATGAAATCTAAAATATCTTGATTTGGTTTTCTGCGTAAGAATTGTAATTTATTCTTTAATACATCTAAATTCGCATGATCTCCAAATTTCTGTAATAAAAAATGTCTAAACGCGTGCCATGTATTTGGTACGTTAGAGGAACGATATTCCGCGTTCGCTTTATCTATTAATTTACTTTCAATAACTGCAACGCAATACGTCTTTACGATTGCTTCCGTCGCTGAGAATTGTGCGATATATTCTTCGCAAGCACTTAAAAATGAATTTAACTCTGCTTGTATACCGGAAAATTTCGGTAATAATGCTCCAAATTCACGAGCTAACATTAAATTATGGTTCTCTGCCATATTAATTATTTTATTTGATTTAGTTCGTCGTTGAGAATCTAAATTCAAATTTTCGATTGATTCTATTAGGGAATCAATATTTGAAAAATTTTCAATTTTATGAAAAATTTCGTTGGGAAAAATATTTATTATATTTTCAACCCTTGACTTAATATAAAATGACCTGCTATAACGGTAAGCTATAGGGAGTCTAGGTTTTGGGGCTGGAAACCGTAGGAAAAACAGGAAGTTAATTAACACTTGCAACTTACATTGATTGTTTCTTCCAAGGTGGAGTCGTCGGCGCTACCCTTGCTTTGCACCCTGTTTGAATTCTTGTCTGGTCAGTAGAACTCGGGACTGGTACTACCAAATTCGCAATCACTATGAGATTAAACTGAGCTTGTGTTGTAGTTCGGATTGTGCTCAAGAATTAAAATTCACTTAAACTTTTCTTCTTACTTTTTAAGTTAACGCATTGATTAATCTTCTTACAAGATTCGGAAGATTTATCTTGTTTGTTGAACTTATTTTATTCGGAAGGGTTTAATGCAACAATCCCATCCTCGTCGCCAATTTTGGTTTTCAACACTAAGAATTACTTTTAAAAAAAAACAATTTATTCGATGTGAAGTTTACAAGATGGAAGTTACTTAATTAATCTTACTGTTCTATGTTAGTGAGGGCTTATATAGGCAGGCAGCGATGAATCAGCACAAGGTTACGATTGACGTCATTAAAAATGGATAAGCTGTACTTTGACTACATAACTATATACACTCTTGCGAAGTTATCACTTCTGTCGTGCGCCCCGACACGCACATGTTTCGTTTTCGCAAATTGTGGTCCTTCTATATTATCCGAAGGAACTTCGTTCCTACCTGGTACCCCATGACACCGTTTCCTTTTTTTTCTATATAAAGCAGTGGAGCTGCCCGAGAATGATTCAGATGCAGTAGAAAAAGCATATCGTAAAAAGAATAAAAGCAGGAATTGTTTTTTAAAAATGAAACATATAATCGAAATGTTAAAACACTTATCATTAGTTTCACTGTAATATTGATAACTTTCTCTCAGTCTCTTTATCTATCTATCTGAAAGAAATTGGAAATAATCTTCGAATTTTATCTGCTTAGAAAAATGTTTTCTATAGGCTTCAGTTGTTTTCATAATCTCTGAGTTATTCAGTTTGTATTTTTTCAACCTGGGAACTTATATATATATATATATATTTATATATTTATATATATATATATTTATATATATATATAAATATATATATATATATATATATAAAAATTATATATATATATATATATATATATATATATATATATATATATATATATATATATATATATATATATATATATATATATATATATATATATATATATATATATATATATATATATATATATATATATATATATATATATATATATATATATATATATATATATATATATATATATATGTATATATATATATATATATATATATATATACCTATATATATATATATATATATATATATATATATATATATATATATATATATATATATATATATATATATATATATATATATATATATATATATATATATATATATATATATATATATTTGAGTTAGGTTTTCTTGCACTGTATAATACTATTTTTGGGTTTCTTGTTCTTGAGTTTTTAGTGCTTATTGAAATATAGATGAAAGCATTTGTTATTAAAAATTTTTTTGTTTACTTCTTAGACAAACACGTGTTTCGGTCTGGTTTGACCTTTTTCAATGTCTTCAACTTTGTACTACAAATTAATATAAACATTACAGCTCCATTGCTTGAGAGATAATAGATTCTTACCTATCTTATATATAATTATGTTCTTTAATATTATATTCGAGATTGATTGACCGAACAGGTTATCTTATTTATTATGATTTTGGTGTTCTGTGATCATGTCTTTTTCTTTTGTTATGAATTCAGGTCTTTGTTCTCTTGCTTGTCTGTAGTTGTGAGTGGTATGCGTTAGGTTCGATAGGTGGCGTTCCCGTCGTATTATATTTTTGTAAACTTTAGCAAAATTGTTCGTGTCTGTTTTGTCGTTTATCGCATTGTCATGTGTTTGGATATTTATCATCTCTAGGATTATTCTTTTTTTATAGTTCTTTTCTCTCTCTAGTATTTGGTAGTTTTCAAAGCCAAATTCGTGGTTTAATTCTTGTTCATGTTTTTTCAACGCAGTTATATTTTTTTGGTATTTGTGACCTTTTATTCGTTCAGAAATGTATTGGGTAGTTTGGCGTATATATGTGTCGTCACAATCTTTGCAATCTATTTTGTCTATGATGTTTGATATTTTTTCTTTTTCAGGTTTTGATTTAAGTTTTGTATATAAATAGGAGTTTTAAGTTATTTTTGATTTGGTGAGCCGTCGAAATGTTAAATTTTTTTAAATAATTGTCAAGATTTTCGGAAAAATTCTTTATATATGGTATCGGGATGTATTTATTATCAGCTTTATTTTTTGGTATGTTTTGTGTGTTATTATATAATTTATGTGTCCTTTGTTTAAAAATGTTGTTAACAACTTTTTTAAACAAAGGACATCTTTGCTTAATGCTTTCATCTATATTTCAATAAGCACTAAAAACTCAAGAACAAGAAACCCAAAAATATATATATATATATATATATATATATATATATATATATATATATATATATATATATATATATATATATATATATATATATATATATATATATATATATATATATATATATATATATATATATATATATATATATATATATTACGGAACGGTTACAACACATATCAAATCGACAAGAGCATACGCAAACACACAAATATCACCCCACCTCTACCACCTTCCAATCCCACTGAACAAGAATCTACACCTAAATTATTTCTTCCTTACATCAAAGGAGTAACAGATAAGATCGCAAGATCTCTCAAAAACACAAACATCAAAACAATATTCACTACTCAACAAAAACTCTCCCATCTGGTCAGATCCGTCAAGGATAAAATTCCTAACGAAAATCACGGTGTTTATGAGATTCCCTGTTCCAATTGTCCTCGTTCCTATATAGGACAAACGAACCGACGAATTCAGGTCCGTGCCAAGGAACATTCACTTTCGGTAAGACACTCTGATATCGCCAACGCCCTTTCCCAACATCACACCCAAACAGGCCACATTATCGATTTCCCCAATACAAGAACTATTGCTCCCGTCCGATCTTTCAAATCCCGAATTATCCGTGAAGCTGTAGAAATAGAAAAACGTCCAAATTGTTTGAACACCAGAGATGACAGTCACAGACTCCCATCAGCATGGAAACCACTTCTCAGTGGTCGCCATGTAACGCCCAATCAGAGTGCATCCCGCACTGATGAGCGTGAGTACCCACCCCCCTCCCCTATAAATACGGCCACGCGACGATCGGCCCGTCAGTTGACTCTGAAGAGTAGGCAGATTGAGACTTCAGAGTTGACAGGAAGCAATACGGTTAGTGGAGTAGGCAGGTTGAGACCACGCAATCGTATTGTTTCCGATTCCTCCTAAATTCGATTCGTGGAGTAGGCAAATTGAGGCCACGAGTCTGAATTATTTCCCTTCTAATTCTCCTGAAGATGGCTTCGCAAAAGGAGCCGAAACGTCGAGATTTTTCAAATCTTTTACGCGGTTCATTCCGTGAACCAAGTTTTTCATATATATATATATATATATATATATATATATATATATATATATATATATATATATATATATATATATATATATATATATATATATATATATATATATATTAGTTATTTATGTACCAAGTGCGTTATATAAATCCTAACGCCCGATGAGTATCAGGATCTAGTAACGCACGTGGTGCATACAAGATTTTATTTATCAAGAAAAAATAATTTTTTTATGAATATAATTAAATCAATTTTAAGATCGGTTCATTGCTCCTATACTCTCCATTTTCCTTCTCATAGTAGGCATGTCATTTGTTGATATTTTGACGTTTGTGAATATTTTTTTTTCATATTTAGTGAATGTCATTGCTACTTTCTTTCTGTAGTCTTATAAAAGTAATGGAAATGAAAATGAATTTACCCAAGAATATCATAGAAAATGCAGCCAAAGCTGCGAATAATTCATTGCCGGAGAAATCCAGAGTCGTATACGAAAAGGATTATGAAGTATTTAATCAATGAAAGTTGCTTTATGTCCCCTTGTACAATGAGCTTGCGTTATGATCCATATTGCCCGCTCATAACGCGCTAGGGCATAATGAGTGTATTTATAGTAACGGTATCTAAGGTAAAATCAACAAATAATACACAAGTGAAAAATAAAATATATATTCAATTCGGTTCATAAACTTTATGCCATATGACGTTTGTTGTTTATTGTAGCATTTTGAAATTACTCCTAGAATTCATAAGCTCTTTTCGAGTTTGTAGGCTTCTCGTTGCAAATAATATATGTATATATATATATATATATATATATATATATATATATATATATATATATATATTATATATATATATATATATATATATATATATATATATATATATATATATATATATATATATATATATATATATATATATATATATATATATATATATATATATATATATATATATATATATATATATATATAATATATATGAAGTTTCAATTTAATTTCAAACTACAATTTTCTAAATAAGGGTCATGTTTCCCACGTATTCATTAACGCGTTATATATAAAATGTACTGTGATCTCGATGCCTGTTAATTCTGCTAATGCCCCATTTCAACGAGAAGCCTACAAACTCGAAAAGAGCTTATGAATTCTAGGAGTAATTTCAAAATGCAACAATAAACAACAAACGTCATATGGCATAAAGTTTATGAACCGAATTGAATACTAATACATCATAAATGTTCTTCTCGATCCCAGAGCATTCGCCATTTTGAAGAGATGGAAATATGTGAGCAATTTAACGGGATTTTATTAGAGTAGTAATGCCCATTTGTTATGATTCAGTAAATAACACATTAATCTTTGTTGAGTGATGAGAAAACCAGTAGGAATCATTATCGTAATCAATTTCCTTTGTTATTTTCTGCAGAAATCTTCAGAAGTTGTTGAATTTATTAATTCTTATACTGAAAAATCTTATGTATGCTTAGAAAGTTAAATAGATAAAATCATTTTATTCGTAAATAAGAAAAATTAGAATTTAAGATTGAATTCTCGCACATCACTTGGTGGAACATCATAAAAATAAACATCTTATTTTAAACTTCAAAATAAAACACACTTTGCTTAAGTTTCACTATGAAAAAAAATGAATAAATAAAAAAAAAATTATGTGCCGAATTTGAGTAGCAAATTTTCTAACAGACTATCTAGAAATAGCGTTAAAACAATTTGTATAAATAAAAGAAACTTGAAGTCATTATTGGTCAATAATAAAGAAAAATCTAACATAGGAGAAAACAGTGGTGAAAAACTATTTTGCGACGGATGTCCTGCTTTCTATATTGGACAAACAGGAAGAAATATAAACATTCGTGTTGAAGAACATAAAAAGTCGATTTTACAAAATGAAAATACCTCTGATTTCTCCGAACATTGTATAAAATTTAATCATTTCCTGGATTTAAACAAAACCCAATTTTTGCGTTCAGGTAACAGAGGAAAGCGTCTTGGCGTTCTTGAAATTCTCGAAATAAGTTCTGCCCATAACAGTAAATTACTCCTTTTAAACGAACAAATTGATTTTCAGGTATCACCTTTGCTTTTATCTGTTTTATAAAATAAGATGTAATACTCTCCTGTAGTCAGTCTTGATAATGAGTCGAAACATGTCGACTACCATTTACTGCTAAATACGGTATCTGAATATTTTTATATAGTGAAACTCAAGCCAAGTGTGTTTTATTTTAAAGTTTAAACTTCATTCTATATAAAGATTAGTTCCTCATTTGATTTGTGATTTTAATTTATTATTGTGAAGGAAAAGTCCAAAAACTCTGTGACTGAAAATGAAGGTTTATATGAAGTTACCACCTAAATACTTAAATTGAAAAAAAAATATTTAAGCTCTTCTTCTTGAACTAATTTCTTCATTTCCCTGAAGAACATTGATAAAACCCTCATCAGTCATATAATACAGAAAGCCAAAAATTCGTTTAACCATCTTGAGGTATATTTTATTATTCAGCAATTTTGATGCTCTTAGTTATTCGTCATATATTGAACGAACGGCCGAACAGAGTGGTGTAAAAACCCAATAAATACCTTCTTTCAACCCGGAGAACACAATCAAGATTCAGGGCACAAAAGAGGAGAAATTTATTGAAATATTCCGGTGTCGACCGCTGCCTCAACTAGAAAGTTGTCCGACGTCCTTTTCCATAAAAAGAAATTTTACCAGGCACCAAACTGGGACTATTTCTATGACAATGGCGACGGTATCGGGAGACTCGTGGCACGTGACTGTCCGGTCGGTCCGCTTTTATCATTGGCGATAGAAGTTATCGGAGTGTTTGGCGGGGGACAGGGCTTGGAAAGAGCTTATTTTTGCAATTTATTCGTCAACTTCTGAAAACTATGTAAATGTGGAGAACAGGAAGGTTGAAATGAGCTAGGTACGTTTTTAGTGAACGTGAGTGGGAATTGTATAATGAAAAGAGCCAGTTTCAATACGTCATTGTAACTATTCAATTTATTATGATTGTTGTTATTGATAAAGGATTTTCGATTAATACTTTGTGAAAAATTTCAACTGGCAACACACATCCATTCTATTGTTCGTAACTCTACAGATTACCTGTTTATTACATGTTGAAAAATTATTTTGAATTGATTTGGCCGATACTTGGTGTAAATTAATAAACATATTAAAACAATGGTTAAAAATAACAATTTACACTTTTATTATAAGAAATAACGCATGACGCACGTTTCGGTGGAACTTCACCTTCTTCAGATGCTAATGGCAAACTATTTTGACCTGAAAGAAACTTGTTAATATGCCTCTTTTTAACGTTGATTGCAACAAAGAGAAATGTATTATTAAGTAAATCACTATGAACAAAAATAAACCGGATATAATTGAAAATAGGATACACTAGAAGATGGCCAAGAAAGCTATTTCTTAAGTTTATCAAGTTAGAAGAAAAATCGGAATATATCATTCTAACTTATATTGCAACCTCCAGCTCAAAGCTTAATTTACTTCTTTAGCGCAACATTTCAATTAGCATTCCGAATAAGTTATAATATTCAAAAACATATTATAATACTAAAAATTTCGGGAGTATTCAAACTAGAATTTTGGAAGATAAAAGGTGGTTTCGATATTAAAAAGATGGACTCGCCATTGTTTGTAAAATAGTTCCATATGATATAGTAATATGTTTTTCACTCGACTTTATTATTTATAACTTTGTTAATAACAATTTTATGCAAAAAATTGCATTTTTTTTAGTTTTTTGCTTATAAAAATGAAACTATCAGAGTAAACGTGATGGTGTCAGTAGATTAATTGTAGAAAATAAGAAGACGAAGAAAGTGAGAAGTGGGACGACTCTATCAGACCCTTAGTTTGAGAGGAAATCGGAAAAAACCGGCCAAAATGCAGTTTTTTCAAAAATTCGCTTATTTTTTAAGTTGTAGCGTAGATCCTCCGGCCAGTATTAGCTATTGATATAAACTTCATTTGTGCGAAGATCAGAAACTGTCCGATGCATAGTTTTTGATCTGTGGCCATTTGATTATGTTACTATGCAATTTTCCAGCAGACCTGAATGCGACAGGTATGGTCCGATTTCAATTTACTAAAAATATTTTGAAAGTAGCATTTTCATAGTTCAAAACGATCATCTTGGTTTTTCATAAAAACGCTGAGAAATATGTTAAAAATAAAGCTGAACATGACAAAAAACGGCCGAGCGCGTGAGAGTAGTTGAAGAGTGGGGGTTTACAATTATTATCTGACAACGTTTAGAAATTACTGTCACGTTCAAAATGCCGACGCTTTCGAATGTCATACTTCTCCTTGCCTGCTGCTCTACCCCCACTCTTCAACTACTCTTACGCGCTCAGCCGTTTTTCGTCATGTTCAGCTTTATTTTTAACATATTTCTCAGCGTTTTTATGGAAAACCAAGATGAACGTTTTGAACTATGAGAATTCTACTTTCAAAATCTTTTTAGTAAATTTAAATCCGACCATACCTGTCGCATTCAGGTCTGCTAGAAAATTGCATAGTAACATAATCAAATGGCCACAGATCAGAAACTATGCATCGGATAGTTCCTGCTCTTCGCACAAATAAAGTTTATATTGATAAATAATACTATCCGGAGGATCTACGCTACAACTCAAAAAATAACCGAGTTATGATATTTTGAAAAAACTGCATTTTGGCCGGTTTTTTCCAATTTTCCCTTAGACTAAGGGTCTGATCGAGTCGTCCGACCTCTCATTTTTTTCGTCTTTTCATTTTCTACAATAAGTCTATTGACATCATTACGATTACTCTGATAGTTTCAATTTTATAAGCAAAAAACTAAATAAAACGCGATTTTTTGCATAAAATTGTTAATAACAAAGACATAAATAATAAAGTCGAGTGAAAAACATATCACTATATCATGTGGAACTATTTTACACACAATGGCGGAGCTGGTTTTCTTCTAACACTTTTTACATGAAAAAATCTCTGTAGCTTGGCCTATTGATGAATGAGGAACACTGACTAAGCAGATTTAGCTAATTATAAATATAGACCAGGGTAAAAGCCTTTAAAAATGATAAAAAGTGAAAAGAATAATACTAGGATGAAACCCATTTTAAAGGAGGGAGAATATGATAAAAAGGAAAGAAAAAATAAATTAAGGGCGATCTGAGATCGGGAAGGGGAAGGGGGTGAGTTTTTGAAGGTAAAAAACGGTTTATCTCGATTTTCGGCAAAACTACAAGTCCTATGGAAAAAAGTCAAATGGAAAAGTTGTAGAGAATAAAAAGATCTACAACTTTTGTATTCACACTTTTTTCACATAACCTCAAAATTTATGTGAAAAGTTCAAAGAACCAAGTTTTTGTTTATTTATTTTATTTTTTACAAACAAATTTTTTTTCACGAAATTTGGTGAGAACTCACCTTTTTATGTCCCAAATACACTGTAATTTATTTGATCTAAAATTTTCATTTCTTCACCTTATTTTGACTTAATATCGGAAATGAACCCTAATTTTCAATCGAAAATTCTCCCGTCAAAACATCAGCTTTTTTTCAAAAAGTTAGTGTGGTTTCTGTTAGTTGAAATCTCTACTTTCTGATCGTGTAAAAATAATATATTGTATAATTAGTGGGAAAAGCATAATATTCCCAAACGACTGTGATAATTACCAGACGAGGAGTAGCGACGAGTTTGGTAACACAGGAGTTTGGGAATATGCTTATCCCACGAATTAAACATACTATTTTTTCTCCGATCGTTGATTTACATTTAAAAAATTAATTAAAAAATATTTCATCCAAGATGTAATCAAGTAAGTTTAAATAGGTTTCTCTTTGTTCATATTGAAATATAGAAGTAGTAACCATGGAAATTACTCTGTTATGACAAAAGTAAAATCATTTTAAAGCTGGTTTTGTTTGATTCGTTGTATTTTATAAGGAATTAAAAAAGAATTAGTAAACATGAACACTGATAGTGATTATTTGTTGTCTTGCACGGCTCCTGAACTAGTAGAAGCCGCGAACGTGGCTTCACTTAATTTACTTCCGGCGAAATCTAGAGAGAAGTATGAACTTGCGTACCAACGCTTCATGAATTTTTGTAGAAAAAACAACAGTGTATCCTTTTCTGAGAATGTAGTGATGGCGTATGTTGCTGAATTGACTAAAACAATGAAATCTTCAACGTTGTGGGCACATTATTCCATGCTTCGATCAACTTTGTCTGTTAAAAATAATATTAATATTGCCCAGTACCAAAAACTGAGAGCAGTTTTGAAACGTCAAGCTACAGGATACAGAAAATGTAAATATTAACAACAATTATAAAAATAAAAACCATACTTTGTTTCATTTTAATGTAATAATCCATTTGTTACCGCACGCTACAGCAGTGCGGTAAGAATATTACCGCACTGTTATTTTCTAATTGCTTAGCAACTGACCACTATTCTGGAATGTTGAGCTTTTCGCATAGAAAACAGGTCAAAATAGTGTCACTTTTCCCACGATCGGAGAAAAAATACATTACTATAGTAAATGTTAACATACAAATAAGTTAATAAAGTTAATATTTAATAATAATACATCTACAATATTTTGCGAAAGTTGTAGAATTTTCTTTAAATTATATGCTTAGATCCCTATTTATTGCTATTTTAAGATGACTTAATTATCTGAGTGATCTGCGAAAAATTTTAGCCCATAAAAAGGTATTTCATAGAGAATTGGTGAAGGGACTAGGAGGGTCTGGGCCTTACTACATACCTGTTATTTCGTTGCTGCTGTAAAATTTACTATAGTAATGTATTTTTTTTCACACTATCGGAAAGTAGAGATTTAAGCGAACAGAAATCACACCAACTACTTGAAAAAAGCTGATATTTTGACGGGAGAATTTCCTATTGAAAATTAGGGTGCTTTTTCGATATTAAGTCAAAATAAGGTGAAAAATTGAATATTTCAAATCAAATAAATTTAAGTGTATTTGGGACATGAAAAGGTAAGTTTTCACCAAATTTCGTGAAAAAAAAAAATTTGTTTGTATAAGATAAGAATAAAAAACCATAAACTTGGTTCTTTGAATTTTTCACATAAATTTTGATGTTATGTGAAAAAAGTGTGAACACAAAAGTTGTAGATTTCTTTATTATCTACAACTTTGCTATTTGACGTTTTTCCATTGGGCTTGTAGTTTTACCGGAAATCGAGATAAACCATTTTTTACCCTTAAAAACTCACCCCCTTCCCCTTCCCGACCTCAGATCGCCGTAATTAATTTTTTCTTTCATTTTTAATTTATTCTCCTTCTTTTCCATTGGGTTTCATCCTACTATTATTTTTTTTGGTTTCAAAAATTATCGACCCTGGTCTAATAAGGAAAATAAGGATTTAAAACTTAATTTTCGAAAATTTTTAGAAATCAATAAATTCAAATGCTCAGCTCTTCTCCTCAATAATTAGGTAGAACTCACCGATAATACTTTATTGAACTTGTTTTATAATACAGTACCTGGTAGTTATTAGGTTTGAATTCTTTAAATATTTTACATTTGCTCATAGATAATTTATATTGTATATAAACAAATGTATCTGTAAAATTTTATACCAAGCTAGTTAGCCTAGTAATTGAGTACGCTTGCTAGTATTTTGGAGATCCTAAGTTCAAACCCCGGGGCCGACTGGTCTGCCATGAGTTTTTCCAGAAGTTTCCTCACTGCTTGCAAACTTATAACGCGAATGCTGGGCCAGTATTAATCCTCTGAACCCTACCCACACTTCCTATGTTCCATAAATATCCCGTCTCACCTATCCTTAATACACTTGTACATATAAGTGTATCCTCTGATCTGGCTAAAGGAGTTAACACTTAACTCAAGCTTCCTGCCTCCCTGACACATACTTCAGGAAGGAATGAAACAAGCGTGTTTCCTTTTTTTAGAATTTTATTATAGTTTATGAATGAATGAATGTTTATTTGCATGTCTTACATGAACATCTACATGTTTACACTTGTCAGGTTGAAATATGTAATATATACACAGTATAAAATATATAAATACAGTATAAAATAATGTAATGTAAACTGATTAAGACAGTCAAAGAATTTTCGAAATAATTACTATAGTATCATATTCATTAATTACTATAGTACCACGAAAAACCTTTAAAGAAACAGTTAAAAGAAAATAATATAAATATAAAAAACATATATATACAACAAAATATACACACACATAAAACAGTAAATCATCAAAAATACTGATCAACTTCAACATTGTCGAACTCCCCGACATTATAAATAACCTCCCGCACAAGAATACTCTTAAGAGAACATTTGACGAAAACGACATGCATTTTCAATAAATATACTAGAAAATTGTTACCAATATTGTCTCATACTGAATGAATTTGAGTTTGTTCATATTTATGAAGTCATTCTATTCATACATTGTCCAAAAAATAATTTAATTAAACATTAGAAATCTATCACAACCAACAAAAGTTCTAGTGGTTCTTATAAGTTTTCCTAGATGAAAAATAGTTTATTGCAATGAATAGAATTGATTCAACACTCAAAATAAAGGATGGAAAAAAGTTCAATATAGTAGAGATATCAAGCGTAGTTGAAGTTTATGTTAAGAAAGAAAGCAGAAAGCTGAAGGTATATAAAATTCATTAAGTTTCTGAAAGAATAAATTTCGAAAGGAACGACTGCTTGGGTAACTTCGATGTTTTATATAAATAATTATTGTTTACACTCATACTCCCAATATTGAACACATAACATTCAAACTTATCATTAAATTTTAGGAAATAATATTGAACACTGGTTGACCACTAAAAAAATCCGGACACCCTACTGCGTAGCACTAAGAATGATAAAACCCCTCGGCGCATGTGCATGTCTTCAATATTTTTTTAATGTATTATATAAATTACAAAACTACACATTAAATGCTATAATTTTATTTCATTATTGTAAAAATCAGTTTAGGTTTAAGATTTATAGATAGCACCATATGTCTATGGACAAAAAAACGCTATAATTTTTTTATTCTTCGTTGGGAAAAATTTTTGAAAACACTTTTCTTATGAAATCATATGTGTTTTATCGATATCCGTTGGAATTTTCAAAATCGGACCAGCAACTAACTTTTTGTCGTGATACTATAACCCCTTTGCTTCGCCTCGGAGTAATAAAGGGAATCAATTTATCATACACAGACAGAGGAAATAAAACTAGACATTTTTAAGAAATACAGTTTCAGGCAGGTGGAACCTCCTCGCTATATTTGGGTATAATTCAGTTATTTTTATTTCAGGATATTTTTGTTATTTTACATATTTTTGGAAATAAAATATTTCAGTTATGGAAAAAAAAAATTTATATATATAAATATTTTTTATTTCAACTTGAAGGAATTTTAATCAAGTAGTTATCAAGTTATTCCATCGTTAAATTACCTCCAATCGATTTGTATGGGAAATCCACAAAATTTAATACGGACTCTAAAACGACCTGAATAATCATCTGTTTCAGTATAGCAACGACCAGTATAATTTCAGAACGCACCTGTTTTATCTTAGTACGTGACCTTTATGCGTAGAAATCTAGGGTCCAACCAAAATGTTCCGAAACTACTGCGAATACAAAGACCTCACCTAATTTAATTCAGCCAGCACGATTCAGCGCATCATTGGTTTCCCGCACCAACATGAAAATCCCCAAACTTTCCAAAACCTTCACAATTAGAACGTTCGGTTAATTTCTGCGGTTCTGGTGCTATCGACGAAAAGCGAAAGAATGGGATGGAAAACGGAATCCCCAATAAGAAAAATTGAGAAGAGCTGACCCCTCATCCGGAATCCGGAATAATTAGTTCTCTAGTCTAGGCAATAGAAAAGGTGCATTTTCCGTTTGATCGTTCATCTCTCTCTCTCTCTCTCTTTATTGACCGTCACTGTTGTCCGAGGACGATATAATTTTGTTAGTTGAATCGGCCAGATGGCCTCAAAAGTAGCCTGGTGCACTTTCACGTACGGTCCCCTAAGTGGTTGCATAGATCCCCAAACGACTTTTTCGAATGTCTCCGGGGACAATAAACACATGCTGTTGCGAATGTGGGAATCTGATTTCTCCGCAATATTGTTTCACATTGTACTTTTATCTTATGGGAAATTTCGCTTTTCTGATGATTCAACAATTCTATCCCATTTAGAAATATATCAGTTGGAAAACTTAATCATTTTGATATCTATCGAATTCTATAACGAAGTACGTATCTTGTTAACTGATGAAGTCGATACTTGGTGGAAATTAAAATTCGTCGGGAAATTCTATAGAGCGCAAACAATATTCAAAATTATTTGAATTATAATTCATGACCCACGTTTCCAAGTGATAGGTAAATCTTTATCAGTTACTGAATTAATGCTGTTAAAGTCTGCAGATACAGATGGTTATATTACAGTCTTGATTATCTAGAAAATTGAGTAAAATGAAGGAATTGGGTTTTTGAAAAAAAATTTATATTTTTTCAATATATTTTGAAACTTTAGCATAGTTTATACTGATAGTCTATGCGAAAAACACTTAAATTGGCAAAAACACCGAGAAGCAATGGAAAACCACCGAGAAGTATTCTGCCTTGTAAAACCTCTCTATAAAGACTTTCGGAAACGAGATAAAACTGTAGATCCCTTCTATTCGTGTATCACTGTATCACACACAACACGAATAGTTGTAGAGAGGTCGACTACACGTGAAACCGGGTAAGGCACTTGAAGAAAAAGAATCTTAGAAGAATTTCTCGATAGTAGATAAATATTTATATATATATAACTGAGATTGAATTCTCGCACATCACTTGGTGACACTTCATAAAGAATAAAGCTTGAAATTCAAAATAAAACATACTTGGCTTAAGTTTCGCTATTTAAAAATATTAAATACCTACTGATGTATTTAGTAGTAAAGTATAGTCGACATGTTTCGAGTTATGAACTCATTATCAAGACTTACTGCAGGAGAGTATTACATCTTATTTTATAGAACAGACAAAAGCAAAGGTGATACCTTAAAATGAATTTGTTCGTTTACAAGGGGTAATTTACTATTATGGGCGGAACTTATTTCAAGAATTTCAAGAAGGAAAAGGTGCTTTCCTTTGTTACCTGAATGCGACAATTGGGTTTTGTTGAAATCCAGGAAATGCTTAAATTTTATACAATGTTCGGAGAAGCCAGTGGTATTTTTATTTTATAAAATTGACTTTTTATGTTCTTCAACACGAATGTTTATATTCCTTCCTGTTTGTTCAATATAGAATGCAGGACATTCGTAGCAAAATATTTTGTAAATTGAACAACCAGGAAGGAATATAAACATTTCTGGCAATGTTCATACGTTTAGAAAAGTGCGGAAATTTCCAAATATTTCACTGGTAAAATTGACACACCGCACTCTACCATTTATTTTCTCTTCTTTTCAGATAGAAACGTAGGACTCATGAATTATTCATCGTTGATCCGGCACCATTTGCTGGGAAATGAAAAATTGTTCAAACGGCCCTACAAAACAACGTGGACGATGTAAAGATCTGTCTCGATAACTCCATAAAATAAATCATAATCGCCCTTGGGCGCAAAATCCTAAAATGTGTCGCGGACCAGATGGAAATATAGCTCTTCGCTACAGTTGAAGTTGGCAGTTTTAGATCTAGGTAACTTTCACGAGTTTTCAAGATGGATATATCACGGTAACAGTTGGCTATGAAAGAAGTGACGCTACTGCACAGTCTATCAGGATGTTGACGTTTGTCGACCGGAATATAAGAGATGAATTCGTTCATTTCCAGATTGCGTAAACAGGATAAAATGCGAATTTCAACCGAACATTTCGAGTTTTTAATTGTTCGTTGTGAATAATGCTAAAATATATTAGAAGGTGTTGAATATGGAGGAAAATAAAAATGGTCTAAGTCATTCGTTCATCGGTCCTGGCTACAGGCGATTCAAAATTCACTTCATGA
This sequence comes from Cynegetis impunctata, assembly GCA_030704885.1. Taxonomy (NCBI): domain Eukaryota; kingdom Metazoa; phylum Arthropoda; class Insecta; order Coleoptera; family Coccinellidae; genus Cynegetis; species Cynegetis impunctata. The sequence continues at coordinate 266,064 of JARQZK010004396.1, read as the reverse complement.
AGGTAATGTGATTTATTTTCGTTATTTAGTAGTAATCTATCTTTTATTCCGTAGTAGTATCTATATTTTGATACATTGCGAGGGATAAAATATAATTTTGAAATGGTTTTTTGATTTAATTTGTTTTTTCTCGCTATAGTTTTCTTGAAATGCCAAACAAAAATCTAAATAAATTAAACGAGGAAAATTCTTCAATAATTCAAGAAATTATCGAACTACTTTTCAAGAGAGCTGATTATACGTATTCCGCAACGAGAATTCAACATTCACAATCCACTTTTCCTCGGAAAGTTGTTTGATAATTTTTTTAATTATTGAAGAATGTTCCTTGTTCACTTTATGTGGTATTGAATTAATCATGGTCAACTCGTATATTTTTCAGGATTTGATTTTCAAACAATAATCGAAGACTAAATAACAATATATATATATATATATATATAAATATATATATATATATATATATATATATATATATATATATATATATATATATACATAAATAATATATATATATATATATATATTATATATATATATATATATATATATAATTATTAGCAGTAACAGGCTTGTTGAATCTTATAAAACTCGATTTTATTGAAAAGTTGACGTTTCGCCACGACATTCGTGGCTTTATCAAAACTTTTGAAAAAATTGAAATTTCTTTGACATTTATTGATTTGAAAAAATTTGAATACAAACAGACTACTCTGTTTCACTAAAATTTTTCGGCTGTGGCCGTTCTTTGTTATTTATTATGTGCTATTCAGTCCAATATTAACATTCAAATCTGTTATTATTAGATGGTAAGGGAAACCACAGAAACCTTTACCCACGTAATGTTCGAAATAGGTTCAAATTATTTTGATTTTGAAGAGTCAAAGAATAGGGTACTATTTATCTTTTTTTCAAAAATTTCTCATTGCGTCTGTGGCCGTCTTCAGTTATTAATTACGTGCTATTTAGTTCAATATAAACAGACAGGTCTGTTGATATTAGATGGGAAGGGGATCTCTACTGACATGGGAGTGCCGTAATACCATAAAGCAACTGGCCAGAGGCAATAAAGTGACTCTACTGTGGGTGCCAGGGCATTGTGGTGTTGAATGAAATGAAAAAGCCGATGAACTTGCAAAAAGTGCATCAAGGTTAACACCTGCTGGACCTGAGCCTTTCTGTGGTCTTGGAAAAGACCAATATAAGGCAGCGGTTCAACAATGGGAGTTGGATAATAGAGTAACCCTCTGGAGAAACACTCCGGGACTCACGCAGTCAAAGAAGTTCGTGAAGATTTCACAGACCTATGCCAGAAAGCTCCTGAAGCTGTCACGAGCTGAGATTCGGGTGATGGTTGGACTGCTGACACGGCACTGTCGGTACGAATACCATTTGTACCGTCTGGGAAAGTCAGCAGATGATATTTGTAGGCTCTGTGGATCAGAAGCAGAAACAGCTGAACACATGGTATGCAAGTGTCCAGAGTTAGCGGGACTAAGAACCACTCATATGGGGAAACCTGTCCTGGATACCCATGAGGTAACGGCCAAGGCCCCCAAGGATGTTGTCGGGTTTATCAACACCATTGACGACCTCCTTGGGTTTCAATGAATGGGTAGGGTAGAGAACAAAAGATCTACATGGTCGCAGTTCCCGGAAGGCTAACCGAGCCACAACGACCCCGGTTCAAAATGATAATGATGATAGATGGGAAGGGAACCACAGAAACCTTCACCCACGTAATGTACAAAATAGGTTCAAAATATTTGATTGTTGTCTTTAAAAAGACATTACTTGTAATTTTGGAGATCACATGTTCTAAACTATACTTTCTTTTAGAAAAATTGAAAATTCTAGATGTTTAGATTTTGTCTAAGAAGATGAGTTGATATGGTTAGAGTTTGTTTGTTGATTATTTTGTTTTGATTTATGTTGTTTCTTAGAAAAATTAAATAATTAAATCTGCGTATATTGAACTCAAATGTTTGATATCTGTTACGACTTTTTTTAAATTTTTTTGAATATGTACCATTTCTAAAATTTCTCTGCGTTTTTGATCTTTTTCTATTTCTGAAATTTTTGTGCTATTAAAGTTGCCACAGCCGCAATGAGAAATTTTTGAAAAAATGATAAATAGTACCCTATTCTTTGACTCTTCAAAATCAAAATAATTTGAACCTATTTCGAACATTACGTGGGTAAAGGTTTCTGTGGTTTCCCTTACCATCTAATAATAACAGATTTGAATGTTAATATTGGACTGAATAGCACGTAATAAATAACAAAGAACGGCCACTGCCGAAAAATTTTAGTGAAACAGAGTAGTCTGTTTCTATTCAAATTTTTTCAAATCAATAAATGTCAAAGAAATTTCAATTTTTTCGAAAGTTTTGATAAAGCCACGAATGTCGTGGCGAAACGTTAACTTTTTAATAAAATCGAGTTTTTTAAGATTCAACAAGCCTGTTATTGCTAATAATTATCAGAAGATTAGAAATAGTTCACAGGCAACAAAAATTCGAGTATATATATATATATATATATATATATATATATATTATATATATATATATGATATATATATATATATCTATATATATATATATATATATATATATTATATATATATATATATATTATATATATATATATATATATAATATATATATATATATATATATATATATATATATATATATATTATATATATATATGTATATCTATATATATATCTATATATATATATATATTATATATATATATATTATATATATATATATATATATATATATAATATATATATATATATATATATATATATATATATATATATATATTTTTTTTTTTTTTCGTAGTATGTTCTTGGTGTTAGGTCACATTAAATGATGCATTTTAGTTGTCGTGCAAATGATTGTTTATTGACGTTTCGACCATTTTATGGCCTTTTTCGAAATCTATAAACCTTAACGTAGATAATCAACAAATTAAAATGAAACATAGAGAATAAAACATTTTTACTACACATACTTATTACAGTCAACGGCGTTGCTAGGTCAGTTATTTCTGAAGAAAGAACTGACCTAGCAACGCCGAATATTCATAAAGAAACAAAAAACTAACTTTTGTGAAAAGTTAGTCTTCTATTTCTTCATGAAGTTGTTGAATGTTATAATTAGATATTTTGTCTACTATTGATTTTCCATTTTGCAATAATTAAGTTGAGATTAGAAACGCAATTTTAATGTCCCAAACTAAAAAAATTTCTAAAAATTTTCAGTTAACTGCCTACAAACCGAAAGAAAGTTTCACTTGCATTGTGGTTTCATAAAACCACATAATTTTTTTCATATTATCAATTATTAACATCATACCACATAGTTAAGTACTCTCAAAAATATTTATTCTCGTTATTTTCATTTCAGGGATCGGATCGTGAAATCGAGTGGTCGACGATGAAAAAACGGCGCGGCTGGTGGTGACGTCATGCGTGTACCGGAAACGACACCATCGAGACAGTTCAGTTGTTCCGTTTTGTATTCGGCGCGTTCGTTTCGTGTTCTCGTCGTGTTCGCCATCTTCCTGATCGAGGAGGCACGCGCCTCCCTGCTGGTGCACAAGTACAGTACGCGGGTGGTTGAGACCAAATACGGACCTTTGAGAGGGGTCATGGTCCACATTCATCCGCCAGTGGAGGCGTTTCTTGGGGTACCGTACGCAACGCCACCTGTCGGCAGTCTGAGGTGAGAGCAACTACTTTCTTTCTTCAATACTTTATCTGTAACTGGCTACTTTGGCCATCTACACATCAAACAAATTATCTTCAACGGGGTATCTTTTGCCAGAGGTCTTGGATATACCAATACCCGGTCTCTAACTCTATCAAAACTTATTGGAACGAAGTTCCTTACGGCAGGCTTGGAGGAAATAGGAATTTTGCTGCGGGACCAAACTGAAAAATATACGAGACTAAAGATGTGACGGAAGTAGACTGACCAAAGTCGCGCTTTTAGTTAACACAAGCGAATATTGTATACCTTTCTCTTTCTCCTTCTTTCTTTCCGTTCTCTCATCCCTTCTCTTTCTGATCCCACTCCGCCACGTCAATCGCCAATTCGCCAATGCATTATATGTACTCATTAATTCATGTACAAGCAACTGGAAAACGTCAGATGTGAAACATCGAAATAATTTTGTATAAGTTTTATATGCATAAAAGAACAGATTACGATAGGAATCAGATATGGTATAATGAAAAGATAAAACTTCACAAATTTGTTCCATAAAATAATGACTACGTATTGTAGGTTTATATTCAATTATATAGCGTAGCGATACGTTATCCTCTCGTTATATACACTCTTGCATCTATACCTTACATTGCGTAGACGATGGTCTAAGTACTGAACCCTGGTGTGCCGTATTTCTGGGTTTGAATCCCAGAGGTTACTCCTGGCTTTTTTCATTTTTTTATTTACAATCTCGTAAGAGGTCTTCGACCCACATTTCAATATTAACTATTTCAACTTGGATTAGTATAAGTTATAACTCTTGTCGTGCGCCCCGACACGCACATATTTGTTTTCGCAAAGTGTGTTCCTTATATTATCCTATGTCCTATATTATCCGAAGGATCTTCGTTCCTACCTGGTGTCCCATGACACCGTTTCTTGTTTTTCACTGAAACACATATAAGAGCACACGTGGGTTTAACCTCTAAATACCACTGCGGATTCAGAGGTTGAGCATGTACTCTGTTCGACGCTCAACCTCTCAATCTGAGAGCAAGTTTATCTAATCCAGCTCTTCTCAACCTGTGGGGCACGTCTCCCAAGGAGGACTCGAGCACACGAAAGGGGGCTTGAGGCAAATAAAATTGAGAACATAAAATATGTTAAAAAACTTATCAATTGAAAAAAAGTACACACAGAGAAAATTCCATATAATATTTAATAAATAAATTGAATTAAAATAACTTCCGAAATCAAAACCTTTTAGGACAAAACTTACGAAATTAAAAACAAATTTGAAAACTATTCGTGACTTCCTTGTGCCCTGGTGTACGTTTAAAGCTGAAAAAATATACTACGCTTTTACTCTTGGACTATTGGTTTCTAAGAGCCACGGTTAAGGAGATATTTTTTAAAAAAATTTTTTTAATTACCAAAAACTCACTTTCAAAACCTCGAACGTTTTTAGTAATGCCAGTAAAAGCACAATTTTATTTTAATATTCTTATCCATGCTTGTTCAAATTATTCATAGTTTTCATTTCAATTCACAGTATGAAAGGGACATTTCAGGATTCTTATTCCATAAAATTATTGATATTGTGAAGAAAAATAAATTTCGAAATTTAATGTTAAAAAAAGTAACATCAATTGAGATATTCATTTTCTTTTAAGAACTTCTCTTCTTGATGAACTTTTTAACGGTGTTCTACACATTGGTAAAAAAACATTTCTGCTTCAAATTGGGAATATTCTGTCAGAAGGGTGTAAATCATTCGAAATTTGAGAGATAGCCAATTTTATTTTGATGATTGTTTATTTGAAAAACGCCATTTATAAATATATACAGTGTGGAACAGCCAAATGGAATAAATTCGATAACGAATAAATCAGAGCGTGTTGGGAAAAACGCTTGGACACGTCGATTTGTATTTTTAGATGCGCATTTTTTTCAAAAAAAAAATAATTATATAGGGTGTGTCATGTGACAGTGGCCGATACCAACTTTCTTATTTTAAATACAACCCCCTGTATATTATTAGGTTTTTGGATTCTTCAGAAAATTCTAGACATAACTCATGTACAATGTCCCATACCTATCTTCAACTGTTTCGGAAATATTAAGTGTTTTCCGATGTATTACAAACGTTAGAAGACATTTCTATACCAGATTAGCATGTTGCCAAGACGTTCGCGGCGAACATTTTGAACATCTCTTACATTGAAATTAATGTTTTTTTGTTTTTTTTACATTATTTGTGAAATAAAATAATTTTCTTTTTTCGATGTTAATATTTGTAATACATCTGAAAACACTTAATATTTCCGAAACAGTTGAAGAAAGGTATGGGACATTGTACATGAATTATGTCCAGAATTTTCTGAGGAATCCAAAAAACTAATAATATACAGGGGGTTGTATTTAAAATAAGAAAGTTGGTATCGGCCACTGTCACATGACACACCCTATATAATTATTTTTTTTTGAAAATGATGCGCATCTGAAAATACAAATCGACGTGTCCAAGCGTTTTTCCCAACACGCTCCCATTTATTCGTTATCGAAATTATTCCAATTGGCTGTTCCACACTGTATATATATATATATATATATATATATATATATATATATATAAAATTATATATATATATATATATATATATATATATATATATATATATATATATATATATATATATATATATATATATATATATATATATATATATATATATATATATATATATATATATATATATATATATATATATATATATAGATTATAACTAACCGAATCCGTTATTTGCGTATCGGCCGTGTGTCGTTAAAAAATTTTCGTAATCCCGTTAAAAGATTACAGTTTGATTCCGAAGAAAGAAAAAATCCCGTACCTCGCAATTCTAAAGGAAAATCCCAACGTCGTGCACTCTGTTGTCATGGAACAGTTTGACAGTTTTATAAACAACGTCAGTTTTTTGTGTTCTCAAGTTCGCTTTAACGACGACCATGGATGAAATTGAGGAACAAAATCAAATTCCTTTAGAAATATTGGGAGAATCATGTGCAGTGCAGCGAGTGTTGATTAACTGCCCAAAATAACTCAAGAGCGATATCAAAAAGAATATAAAAATTTTGAAATGTGGCGTAAAAGCAAGAATGTAAAGGTGGTTAATGAAGATGTATTATTAGCCTATGCGAAATGAAAATCAGAGGTTTATTCTCCCAACTCGCTGTGGACCAAGATTTCAATGTTGTTATTGTAAGCAGAATGATGTTTTGAAATAAATATTTGAACAAGTGATTTCTTAACGGCCGCCGGCCGTTATGAAATTATAACGGCCGGCGGCCGTTAACACTGACTTTTCAATTGTCATCTGAATACCGTTAAATCAAAATAACAGTATGGGATTACGAAAAAATATTTTTCTCGGTTCTCAACTCACCTGTTTCCGAAAATAAACGAAAAATAAGTTTACTTATTACGAATGTTTGAGAATTTAATTAAGCTCAAAAAAATTTTGTTATCTAGCCTGGCCCTTATCTTCATGGCGTTCCTCAACATCTCTTATTGTTGTTTAAATACCTTCTATTCACTGGGTTATTCGTGACATTCCGCCATAGAATTACCGAGAAGAAAGATTAATTTCATGTCACACTAACATTGTTGAACCACTTTTTCAGTGTTTTCGCTGTAAAATGTCTGGTATTGTTGCCTAAGCGGGCATCATAAGGAAGCTGCTTCAGCAGACATAGTAATCTCTTCAAATTCATTCGCTGGCCGTACATCACCCCACACAATTTTTTTTCCACCCCTTCTATTTATACTCCGGGCACAAGTGGATTAAAGTAGTCCGTTAGCCCCGAGAAAAACGATTTATGAACATATCCATAATTCACGTTGTGCACAAAGCGTGTCGGAAAAATCTTAATCTTGAAATGGACCCCGCCGTTATTTTGAATCCAAATTATATAACGGTCCAAGTGGATCTGCGACAGGCGTTTCATATAAAATTTTCATTCTTGAGAATGTTTTCCACGAATTTTCGCGGTATAGGGCTATAATAGAAATGATATTTGTAGCTATTTTTTCATCTTATTCCAAACAAGTTGGGGAGAGTTGTAAATTGTGTCCTTAGGCAAAGATCGTTCATCAAATTCTACATTCCCTTATTTCCTGAATGCTTTCTTCCGACCTAAAGGAAAACCAAAGAAAACACTTGAATTTATGTAAGTTAGCGCTTCTTAAAATTTCAGGGTTTGCGGCCCAATGTTTATCGTACAATAAAATGTATACAGCAATAGTTATTTAATAAACTAGTTCATTAATTACAGCGATTAATGAGATATTTATGTTAACAGTTCGAGACCATTAATCGCTACATTAATAAACTAGTTTAGTACAAGATTTTTCCGTCGACCTCAACATGAATTGACTATGAATTCTTGATTGAAATAAATTTTTATTTTGCATAACAGATACATTTGACACAATATAAATTTCTATATTCATTTCGATATATTTATATTTATGCTCCCGATGGAACAATTTGAGAAATTCATAGATGGAATATTAGGCATGTGACATTCTGAATAGTTCACATTACCTACAATATCCGATAAGGAATATGTGGAACTGGTGGAAGTTGAAGTGTTAATTACTTTCGAACGATTATCGCATAAAAATTTTTACGCAGTTTCTACTTTATTCTGTATAGAGTTAAATTTTTCGATTTGAATTATGAATTCCTTTTCTCTGTGGAATAACAGTACAGACACAGAATAATTCAACTACTCCGTGCTGAATACTTCTCTGTTTGGTTGCTCATGACAATCATACATTAAAATAGGAGAAATTTTACATTAAAATTGGTTATTAATGATCAATTTCGTGTACGTTAAAGTATGCTTTTATTTAGAGGTCGACGAAAATAATGTATTTTGAGTTTTCGGCTCTGAACCTAGACTACGTCCTTAATTTTGAACCTTGCAAAAATAATGTTTGTAATATTGCTCTCGTAGAACATCAACTAGATTCACATCATGTTAATCCTTCCATAAAATCAAACATTACGACTTTATTAAGTGCTTGTATGAATCAAAATTATTTCAGTTTTAATGATAAAATATACCGCAGCAAAAATGGTATGATTATGGGCAGCTTGTTTAGCCCACAGCAGAAATTTTCCCGAACAATCTCGAAAAAGTTATACATGATCACGCTATGAGAAAAAATTTCGTTTATTGGTTCAGATATGTAGATGATACTTTAGTCTGTTTTAAGGGCTCGGATAGATAATTAAAAATGATAGAAAATTTCATTTCATAGAGAACGACTGTTCACTCAATTTCTTAGATTCAACAATACGTAATCATAACAACAAACATGATTTTTCAATATATCATAAACTTTCATATACCAATAACACAATACACAATACGTCTAATCATTTTTTAAACATAACTTAGCAGCTGATAATAGTATGATGCAGCACCTCATCAATATACCACTTTCTCAAGAAAATTTCAACAAAGGACTTAATATAATCAAGCAGATAGCAGTCAATTATCGGTATGACCCAAACATAATAGACAAAATAATAAGGAAGAAAAATCATAAAATGGCAATTTCACAAGTATTCCCATTGATCAAACCAGAAGGAATTAAATATAATAGTTTAACTTATTTCGGCAAAGCTTCCAACAAATTAAAATCCTTTTTCTCTAATCTAGATTTCAATTTAGCATTCAGAACAAGAAATAGTCTAGGAAAATACATAAAAAACAACAAGTCAAAAATAGATAAGCTCAGTAAATCGGGAGTTTATAAACTTAAATGCGGAAATTGCCATGAAATATAGATAGATAGATAGATAGATAGATAGATAGATAGATAGATAGATAGATAGATAGATAGATAGATAGATAGATAGATAGATAGATAGATAGATAGATAGATAGATAGATAGATAGATAGATAGATAGATAGATAGATAGATAGATAGATAGATAGATAGATAGATAGATAGATAGATAGATAGATAGATAGATAGATAGATAGATAGATAGATAGATAGATAGATAGATAGATAGATAGATAGATAGATAGATAGATAGATAATTTATTCATGTTAACACAAATTTTTCAATTGTTTACATATGTCAGTCATCAGAAGTAAAATTAACAAATATTCACACACAAGGATAAATGCTCATCAAGCCAAATGGGAGTAAATATACACATCACAAATAATATAGAAATCACAAAAAAAACAAGCATCTGACAGAAAAAAAATCACATCGATATTTCAAACTCAAAAAACTCTCCAACTGAGTAAATGGCAGTTTTTATCAGATTCCTCTTTACAATAATCCTGAACTGATCGCTTGTGAGATCCTTCAGCCATAACGGAAGCTTATTGTACATGCCTACAGCATAAAAATTCGGGCTTTTTTGTGATTTTCCAAGCCTCACATGGTCCTTTCTAATCAATGACTCAATTCTGGTGTTGTGAAAATGGGTATCGGAATTAACCTTATACAAACTCTTCCTGTTGTGCACATATATCAAACTTTCTAATACAAAAATTGAAGGAAAAGTTAAAATTTTAAGCTCCTTGAACTTATTTCTACAGCATTCACGATAACCAAGACCGCCTACTATCCTCACTGCTCGTCTTTGTAGTCTGAATATAGTATCAAGCTTGGCACAATTACCCCAAACAATTACACAATATCTCAGATGGGACTCAATCAGAGCAAACTGATTGAGTCCCACCACTGAGTTACACCACTCTGAGAATACCTTGTGACAGCGACGCCGCCAAAACTCTAAGAGCAAATGTGTTCCTACTGACCTTAGATGCTACACTGTCCCCATGGACATATGTAGGTCGGACACACAGAAATTTCAAAAAAAAAGATTACTGAATACAGGCGAAGTTACATAAATCATAACGAAGATTCAATATATGCTAGACATTTAATAAAAGAGAAACATGACTTCAATTCGGATTTCAAAATTCTACATCTCGGAACAAAAGGTTCAAAATTAAATCTTATGGAAACTTTAGAAATTAATAGGCATAAAAATTCCCAGAAGTTACTGAGACAACCAATTGGATGTGAACAGATCCTCCCTTCTTAATCTTTCCAATGAATAAAGGTAGTTTGTTCTTAGAACCCCAGAATACATTTTCCAAATTTATAATTGTACTTTGCAAACCTTGCATTAGATATTTTAGTTTTAGTTTGAAATTCGCACCCGAAGAAGGTGTAGTGCCAGCGAAACGTTGTGCAATTGTTGTTGTTTCATTATATGTGAAAATCGTTAAACTCAGAGTTTCATTCCTCAAACATGTTTACACCTATTTTCTTCTATTCTAAACTTTATATATAGATTGTCGTGTAATACAACGATCTAGACTCCTGTATAAAATCGCTGCGTGGGTGTTAACAATACAATGGATTTTTCTTAAACATGGGTACAGTTGGATTTTATTTACGTTTCTAAGTTCTAAGAAAATACGAAAGCTCCTAAGTTCCAATCATCAAAAATAAAAATAATTTGTTAAATATTAATGCAAATAAAGAATTTGTCCACGACTGTACTATAAAACATTAATTTTTCATGTGCTTCCTTAAGTTTAACACTACCCATTATTCACTTGTGAATAATGGTTCATTATTCACTGCATGACGTCACACTAAGGACGTATATCTAAAATAGAGAACATCATTTATATTGTTATGATATTATTATTGTTAGATTTTAAAACATTGATTTATCTATAAATTCAATGCCTTCATTTATTTTCAATAATTGTTCCGTTAATATTAATATAAATGAATAAATGCAAAATTATCGGAGGTAATACCACTAGAGCTCAGATTTGGCCGGATATTTTTTCGACGTTGTTTTCGAATACTTACTTTCATTGGCAATTTAACTCGATCTGTTCAGACAAAATCACTCGAGCTACGCTCTCGTGATTTTGTCAGAACAGCTCTCGTTAAATTGCCAATGAAAGTAAGTATGAGAAAACAACCACAAAAAATATCCTGCTAAATCTGAGCTCGCGTGGTATTTGGTACGACAATTCCATGAATTATTGTTAATGCCAAATCAGTGAAAGGATTGAAAGTAACATTAAACTTTTCGAAATACATGGTTTGCAACATTTTCGCGGTTGTGTTCCACATTGTTTTCACCACGTATTCTTTATAATCTTTCCCATTCTGTTTCTTCATATTAAAGCCCCAGTCCATCAATATTCCTGCCACATTTTCCACTGACTGTTCGGTTTCCAAATTGAAGTTTCGTTGTTTACAAAATTCGCTAAATTGATTCCAAATGGAAGAATAATTTTTTTTTGTATTTTCAGGAGTTGATTTTTCGATCTCCCTTATTATTTCTGCCTCGCTAATATTTCCAAATCTCAACATATTTACTGGAATATTAGATAGGTATTTGTTGTAAAATTCTGTTTTTGACATTTACAATTGTCAAACTGATGCAACGCTTGCTAAACGAATAATTGCTAGCGTTGGTAAGGTAACGTAATTTATCCGATATTTTTATCCACTTGCATTTCTGTTCCTTTCTATTTATTCGATAGCAAACTACGATTTTCGTTCTCTCAAATGGGAATTATTATACATGAGTGGAATTATCTATTTCAAATAGTTGATGGAATCCGTCGTTACTACGTGATAATTTAACATGATGAACAAAACTAAATTTGAATTTACTACGTTTATTATCACAAAATATTTTGAAAAATTTTAACACTGCGATTGCTATTTCGGTCACTAGACCATCATCGGGCAGATTGAGTTAAGAAGTTCTTAACTCAATCTGCCCGATGATGGTCTAGTGACCGAAATTGCAATCGCAGTGTTAAAATTTTTCAAAATATTTTGTGATAATAAACGTAGTAAATTCAAATTTAGTTTTGTTCATTGTCTATTTCATTTTTATCAGAGTGAAAGAAAGGAATGGAATCGATGTCAAGTGAAATAGTTGACGTTTACGTGAGTATGCAGTTTTCAGTGAACACAGAAAATGTTATGTCAACGCTTTTGATAACTATTTTTATTGTTGAAAATGCAGATTATCTCTAATTTTTTCGAGGAAGTCGTCGACAAAGTATAGTATTCTAAATAGTTGATGGAATCCGTCGTTTCTACGTGATAATTTAACATGATGAACAAAACTAAATTTGAATTTACTACGTTTATTATCACAAAAATACTTTTAAAAAAATATAATACTGCCATTGCAATTTCGGTCACTAGACCATCATCGGTCAGATTGAGTTAAGAACTGAATACAGAATTATAGATCTGCGCTTACGGGTGGGAAAGAATTATTGCAGGTACCTAAATCGACAAGAGGTATACATTTCAAGAAGGGCTAATAGAAGTGGATTTCCCAAATTGGTACAATAAAATATTCTCGGAAAAATCATTATTGTTTAAATATACTAAATATAGGAAAATATATCAAGTCGATCTGGTCGTTCAGCAAGATATCTTTTGCATTATGATTGAGTTTTAAAATTTCTAATTATTCTAAGTAAGTAAGTTTGGTTCCTTTCGGTAATTTGTGCATGATTTTAAAATTATCTATTTGTGGAAACAGGTGGTGGTTTTTACGGCAATGATTTGAAAACGTTGAAGCCTTTTATTTCTCAAAAAAGATTGTTGGTGTTCTTTAAATCTTGTCTTGAACGATCGACCAGTCTGACCTATATATACTCCTCTACATATAGGACAAATCAACTTATAAATTCCTGAACTTTCAAATTCTGAAGTGATATCTTTGGCATTGAATAAAAAACCTGAGAGTTTTGTCTCAGGATATCTCTTTGTTATATTTTTCAAAATATTTTGTGATAATAAAAGTAGTAAATTCAAATCAGTTTTGTTCATATAGTATTCTACTCGCACAAAATTACTATTTTTCGCAAACTTCACCCTCGTGAAAAATAGCTATCATTTTGTGCTCATTGAATAATATACTATTATCTCTTATATTCTACACTTGACAAAACGAATATAATAGATTCATTAACTGATATAACACGAAATTTATTTTCTCCACGATCATCACAGAATTCGCCAATTCTGATATCAAATTTGATTACAGAATGTTGGAATTCTCTCTCTTGAGATTGAAGAAATATTCTGCAACACCTCTGCCCCCATGCAATTTAAATGTATTTGCTTTCTCTCCCTTGTGATAGAATAATATTCTCACACTGGCTAGCAATAATAACATTAGCCTTGACGCAGGTGATTGTCATCGTAGTGGCAAATTTGAGTGTCAAAATTATTGCTGTCACGTTTTCATTCGAAAATATACTAAGTAGCATGAATTCATTCAGTGATATATTTAAAATTTTTGATCGTGGAGAAAGTATAGTCTGCTACTCGGTTAGAATGAAAATTCGTGATGCTCGTGGTTCCTCTTGCTCGCCTTCGGCTCGCGCTCGGAACTTTTCCACTCGCATCGAATTTTCATTCTAACCTTGTTAAGGAATATACTATTCTAGCAACGGCGTTCCCAACCAACCTAAATGTATTCATCCATTTTCATTCAAATAACCATTTTTTTCTTCAAACATCATATAAGTGATAACTTTTGTGACGTTCCTCAATGACATTAAGTGTGATTTATATGACTAGGAGTATAAGTACTTATACTCCTAAGCGTATAATTAAGTAAGCGCACATTATAGTACTATGAATTTATTCACAATGGTATTTATTATTTATTCGTAATATTTATAGTAAAAGTACAATTATGAAGATTTGCATCATTTGAGAATCCTCCACTTCTTGCAATATCAGTACTATTCATAACAACTTTTCCAGAGTGAACGGCACTTACAAATCCATTACTTGTATCGGGTTCATTAAATGAAGATTGTTCGAGATTTTCCGCGGAGCTAGGTTGAAGAATTCTCTTAGCAATTTTGGTTTTACTTTGCACAGAGTCTTCGATGTACCCTTCGGCAACTGCATCAGATTTCCAACCCCCATGCCTTTTCAGCGTAGTGATATCCACCCCACTATCAACAAGCATTGTTGCGGAAGTTCTTCTTAAGCAATGCCCTGTATATTCTTTCCAATTTGGAATCTTCAGATACAATGCCACGTCTTTTGCTACACTACCAATTTTATGGATACCCATAACAGCTTTATAACATTTCCCATTTTGATATTTAAAAAAAAACGTCCTTCCCTAAAATCGGCAGGGCGCAAACTAACGTACTTTCTATATTTGCTCAGATATTTATCACCCAGGACGTTGAAGGTTCTACTCTTATTAGTTTTAGTGTTGGGAATGTTTATTAGCAGCAAAGAACCCATATCTTCAAGATCATCAACTGTCATATTCACTAGTTCATCGCAACGACATGCCCCAGATATTCCAAATATCAAAACTACCTAAAAAATTAAGTGTTGGTTAGCGCAATGTGAAACAAACAAAATGTAATTTTATTACCTTCATCGCCAAATACTTTTCATCTGGGGCTTCAGACAAAAATTTGCTGAACTGTTCCCTTGACAAGACTCTCGATTTCTTTGGCTTATAACCTTCTCCTTGCTTTTTTAAAAATGCACGCAAATTGTTGTATTTTTCAATGTTCACATTATGCTTCGAATTCAACACAGACCTTATCATTGAATAATGAGCCCACAAACTAGAACTCTTCATTTTCAGTGCCATTTCGGTAAAATATGCCAACAAAACGTTCTCAGAGTATTGCACTACTTTTTTTCCATTGCAACATTTGTTGAACTTAACAAACGCAGCTTCATATACTGCAGCAGATTTCGTCGGCAGCAAGTTTTGTATAGCTATTCTAGCTGCCTCTACCACCTCGGGAGGATCATTACACATTTCTAAACTCATTTTCTTCACCGAATTTGAAAAATTTGTTTTAATGGATGTCAAACAAGTACGTATCCATGACAACGATACGAAAAAGGCAATATACAGTGAAATAAGTTAAAGATTCAATATTGTTATCTTTATTAAAAAATTCGTTTCCTTTTATTGTTTTATTTCGAATGAAATTATGCACGTTTGAAGATAAAATAGTATATGATATTCGGAGAATAAGATACTTTATGTGCTTCGCATGGATTGTCTGACTCATTACGTTCGTCAGACAAACTTTCCACGCTCAGCACATAAAGTATCACTTATTCTCCTAATATCATAATATACTATTATCTCTTATATTCTACTTTTGACAAAACGAATATAATAGATTCATTAACTGATATAACATGAAATTTATTTTCTAGCAACGGCGTTCCCAACCAACCTGAATGTATTCATCCATTTTCATTCGAATAACCATTTTTATGCAAAATATCCCGAGACCCGTAAAATTACTGGTTAATCTCCGAATAAAGAGAAGCCGAAAAAAGATAAGAGCGCACTTAGCACTGTAAAAATCGAATCGGGACTCAATCTCTCACATTCTGGATGGATAAATGTAAGAGACTGGGGAACGCCGAAAAAGGGGACAGATTAAAAGGAGGAAAAAAATGAATTATGTTGGGATGTGAGAGGAATTATGCGCTGCGATAATTGAAGCAAGCGTTTTTTTACTGGCCCTATCGGGCTCATTCGGAATTGATAAGGGTTGATTTTAGGGGGATGAAATTTTTCTCTCCGATATCTGCGTTTGGGTTGGAATCATTTGAATTGATTAGTGGATATATTCAGTAGAATTTGGATCTTCATTAGTAATTTAGTATTCAAGAGGGAAAGTCGAAGATAATAGTGACTAAAAAAGAAGAAATCATTTCCTTCAACATTCCACTTTTCTAGAAATCTCCACGAACAAAAATAATTCTTTTCGCAAACGTCAACAAATGACGACTTTTTTAACCTCAGTTCTCGATGTTGAAGTTTGATTTCACAGACGCCATTTTGTTTTTACTTTTTTGTCCGGCCGTGAAGGCTACTTCAAGAACGTCGGGCGGCGTACGGTTGGGTTCAGAATCCGACATAATTTAATCTGTAAGAAAAATTTTATATATTTCAATACAAGTTATTTCTTAATACTCTGGTACTTACTAAAAACGCACAGTCCTATATTGCATAGATAAGTGACTTTAAATGTTTCTGACAATTATTTTGTTGAATTGTCATATTTGTGTTGCCTTGACATCTACAAAACCAGTAAGCAAAGCAATCTAGTTTTACGTTTCTTCACGTCTAATCCTTTTTAAAAATATCATCTTAATTCTATCGTTAAAACACCGTTTGCGGAAAAATCGCATGTTCTATTCGGAGGAAAGCACTTTTTGTGGCGAGTCTAAATGTTTGGGTTGGGTTCAGAATCCGACATAATTTAATCTGTAAGAAAAATTTTATATATTTCAATACAAGTTATTTCTTAATACTCTGGTACTTACTAAAAACGCACAGTCCTATATTGCATAGATAAGTGACTTTAAATGTTTCTGACAATTATTTTGTTGGATCGGAGGAAAGCACTTTTTGTGGCGAGTCTAAATGTTTGTCGGCCTCACTGCGTTCAGCCGACATACATTTAAACTCGCCACAAAAAGTATCATTTTTACTCCTAATAAAACAAAATACTATTTTCGTTCTAAAGTATAAGCTGAAATCACTTTCTCTAACTTTTTTTTTTAAAAGGGGATGATGGGACACACTATTCCTCGGTGTTCCATCATCTACCCTCATGTTCGTAAGCTAGTACGTTATCCAGCAGAATAAAGTAGGTATACGAAATTGCAATTACGGACAATCACAACACCCATATCTTATCTGGGATTCGAACCCGGTACCGTCTGTACCCTAGACAATTTCCCAACCATCTGGACCATAGACGGTTGATTTCTAATACTTTATTTTGCTAGATTATCTTCGAAATATTATAACATAAGTAACACTCAATAAATTTCACTCACAAAAATCATTTATAGAATTTCTATAATTGAAAATTTAAAAAAAGGAATATCATTTAATCGTTCGAAACCAAACATATTATTTTCTCGTTCATTTTATTTTGCTATATTTTCAAATAAAAGTAACTTTGTACAAATTTCACTAAGGAAATTGAGTTTTATATATAAAAATACTCAGCAAAAAACATATTGACCAGGTCAATATTACATTTTGGTAGAATATCTAAAATAAAAACACTGAAATACATCTCTCTTAGGAAATTTATCCTAAAAGTTTATACATAAAAATATAGTAGTATATTCTTGAAACAACTGTAACATTCCCTTCGAAGTCACAAGTTACGACAAACGAAAGTAGTCTATTCAACAGTTTTTTTACTAGAATTTCTTCGAACTTAAGTCAAAATAAATTAAACTCAAAAAAAAATTATATACTTTGTTTATGCAGATAAAAATGAACAACTAAAGATGAAAATATTTTCCTTACAGAAACCACTCAATTATTAGTTTTTAATCATAAATTAATAACATAATTTTTTTTGAGTTTCTCTTTAAAAATACAAAAAATATTTCAAAATTTAGTGAAGCTATTTCAAGAAATATTTAGTTACATACAATCTTTGCTTGCTGTTATAAAATCTACGATGCAGCTTTTTACCCCACTGTAGCAATTTTATCTTTATCATAGTCCTGGAGTTTTTGGTTGACAATCGTGTTTTTCTGAAAGTTACTCGATATCTCTAATATTACCTAGAAAATAAGGCCTCCTAGGTATTTCTGCAGAAACTTCAACTCGGTTCAACTATAACCTAAGTTTCCTTGAAACTCAAAATATTTTACTAAAAAGCTTTCCTTCATTCGAGACTGCAACCTTTGGATTATTAGCTAATAATATAACTTTATCTTTGACATAATAATGTAAAACAGATAAGCATCATTTATTTTGAAGCATTTCAGCATTAATGAGGAAAGTAAGAAAGTATATGACTGAAAAATCATCACGGAGATTTATATTTTCATGAAATTGGCGCAGTTGCTCATTCAGAATTAAAAATTCATCACATTTTCGAAACTTGCAAGATATGAAGATCTACCGAGATGGTGCTTCCAGATAAGAATTCATAATTACGACTGCTTGAAACTAGGTCAGTTTTTGTTGCGATTACCCTCTAGGAGTCTCGGGAAGACAAATTATTATCTATTACAGGGGTCATCATAACTTCTCATTACTGGTGAACTGTTCGTTTAAGGTTAAGAAGTGCAGATATGAAAGGAATGCAGCTAATTTATTTCCTGCGGTAAGATATTCGACTTAAAGAGAGCTACTCATAATTTGAAATTCGAATTCAGTAGTCTGAATATAACTGGAAATTGAACAAGAATACGGAGTCCCCATGGGAACACCGTTATCGCCTTTGTTGAGTGAAATTTTCATGAATAATTCAGAAGAAAAAATATTCAATTCTGATAATAATTTAATTACTAGCGTTTCATTATGGAGGCGGTATGTAGATGATATTTTTTGTAACTTTATAAAGAAATAAAAAACTAACTTTTCACAGGTTAAAATAAAAATCTATTGAGTAAACGCGTTTCGTCATAACATTGACTTCATCTCGTACTAAACTATGGTTTTTTTTTTTTTTTAATCGAGGTGAAAACTTCAAAAGCGATACCGGTTGCGAACCCGGCCTGTGTGGGATTCAATAGTTGATATATATATATAAATATATATCAACATTGCCTACCCACTAAAAACACCTCTGTTCTTTCGGTTTCCGGGCATAAGCCTACTAAACCTCCAGTCTCACACTTAGATTAGGACTCTCGTGCTGCGGTCAGCACTAGAACCTGTTCCCTTCCTTGTGTCTATATTTCAAGACCCAAGTGTATATCTCTCTGCGTCGCGTCGCATTAATTTTGAAATCAAGTAAACATACCTGACGACTGCCCGTGGCATTCTCTGTCGACTGGAAGTATGTTCGCTTCATCCCAGGTTGGTTCGAGCTTGAACAATGCTCATCACTCCGACCTCGAGATCCAACATCCATTTTCACACTCGTCGTCTGCAATGGCCATTACTCCGACATCGAGATCCAATATCCATCTTCACTCTCGTCGTCTGCAACGAGCATCATTCGTCTTCGAACCTGACGATCCGCTTCCATCCCACCGTGCCGTCCTCTGTTGGGCGCTGCTCCTTACTAGCGAACCGATGAAGAACGTGTCTGATGGACAATCTCTCAGCCCATCTAGGTCCTTCTTCACTCCTCGTCGTCTTCAGTTTCAGTCGCTTGCCGTCGAATTCACCGCTTTCCCAGGGCGATGCTGCTTCCTCGGTGGTCTGGTCTCGAATGTTGATGTAAACTATGGTATTACAAAACAATCTATTTATACGAAAATTGATCATAACAGAGGGGTACTTAGAGAAACTAAATAACAATAAGCAATTCATTCTGAGCTATTAGTAGGTACCTACATTGAACAAATTAAGGAGAGGAGAAGGGTTTACTTCAATCTGGTCGTTAACTGAATTTCCGGAATTTTTATATTTATTTATGTATAGGGATTCCCAACAGTTGGTTTTATGGAGACTATTTTCAAATTGTAATATATTATAATTGTGATTAAAGGTATGGTTTTCTTGAATAAGATGACACGCATAATTAGAATCAGTTTTCTGCTTAATATAGCTACGTTGGTGTTCGTGTATTCGAGTTTTGAAATTTCTACTTGTACGTCCTATATAGAATTTTTCACAATCGTTACAGTCGAGTTTATAAACACCAGTACGTTAATCTCTATGAATTTTTGATTTGTTGTTTTTAATCAATTTTCCAATGCTATTATTGGTTTTATATGAAATTTTGAAATTTTGTTTTTGAAAAAACAATTTCAGGTTTTCGGAAGTTTTGCCCAAGTATGTTAAACTGCTAAATACTCTACTTTTTTCGGATATAAGTGGGTAAATTTCTGAAATTGCCATTTTGTATTTTTTCCTCTGAATGAGGCTGTCAATCATATTAGGTGAATAACCATTATTTACTGCCATTTGTTTAATTATATGCAATTCCTTCCGAAAATTAGCTTCGGACAACGGAATTTTGAAAAGTCTATGAATCATACTATGATAAGCCGCTAATTTATGTGAAAAAGGGTGTAGTGATGTGTTATGAATTGTAATATCTGTATGAGATGGTTTATGAAAAATTGAAAATTCGTGTTTGTTGCTTTTTCTGGTAATAGTTAAATCTAAGTAATTAATTACTTTAATTACCTTTAATCACAATTATAATATATTACAATTTGAAAATAGTCTCCATAAAACCAACTGTTGGGAATCCCTATACATAAATAAATATAAAAATTCCGGAAATTTAGTTAACGACCAGATTGAAGTAAACCCTTCTCCTCTCCTTAATTTGTTCAATGTAGGTACCTACTAATAGCTCAGAATGAATTGCTTATTGTTATTTAGTTTCTCTAAGTACCCCTCTGTTATGTTCAATTTTTGTATAAATAGATTGTTTTGTAATACCATAGTTTAGTACGAGATGAATTCAATGTTATGACGAAACGCGTTTACTCAATAGATTTTTATTTTAACCTGTGAAAAGTTAGTTTTTTATTTCTTTATAAAGTTATGAATATGAACTTTCACCAAGTAAATGCCAATTCCATTCAATATTTTTTGTATTTGAACCGGTACAGATAGGCAGATAGAAATTTTTTCAAATACATATCTAAACACTTTCTACAACTCGATTCAATTTACAAGAGACGTAGAAAACGAAAACGGTACTTTGAATTTCTCAAATGTTCAGATTGCTAGGAATTTGAATTCTCTTACTTTCAACATTTATAGAAAACCAACCTTCACAGATACTTTAATTCACAGCGACAGTAACCAACACATTAAAATAAAACTCAGTGCTTTTCATTCGTTCATATATAGATTGTTCACTATTCTATTATCGGAAACAAATTTTCAAACCGAAGTTAAAACAATTAAATTGTTAGCCACCAATAACGGTTACGATGCAAGTCTTATCGATCATTGGGCAAATACGAATGAAGAATCTGCTGCATTCAATATACCCCACGCAAAATATTAATGAAGAACAAAACTACTCCCCAATAAATTATCTGGAAACAGGAAGAAATATATACATTTGTGTTGATGAACATAAAAAGTCAAGTTTATAAAATAAAAATAACACTGGCTTTTCTGAACATTGTATAAAATTTAATCATTTCCTGGATTTCAACAAAACCAAATTGTTCCATTTAGATTACAAAGGAAAGCGCCTTGACATTCTTGAAATTCTCGAAAGAAGTTACGCCCATAATAGTAAATTACCCCTTGCAAACGAACAAATTGATTTTCAGGTATCACCTTTGCTATTGTCTGTTGTCTGTGTAAAACCAGATGTAATACTCTTCTGTAGTCAGTCTTGATAATGAGTTCATAACTCGAAATATGTCGACTATCCTTTACTGCTAAATACAGTATCTAATTATTTTTATATAGTGAAACTTGAGCCAAGCTAGGTGTGTCTTATTTTGAAGCTAAAATTTATTCTAGTGAAAATTTAGTAAAGAATGCTGTTATAGTAAAAAAATCTCAAAAATCAATCTGAACTCATTATATTCGAGTTGATTCATAATATTGTTATATTGATTTGGAAAACGAAATATCGTATAGCAATTTAGTTTTATAGCAATGAAAGTCGATAGGGTGGTATCAGATTTCTTTATTTGAGTACCTTCTATAGTTTCCTCATGGCCAACAAGGTTCCCTGATCTTAACCCAATGAATTAGTTCTTTAGGTAAAGAATAATAATAGCTTGAATTCACATTTTACCAATTCAAATCAGAGATTCATAATACATTCAGTTAAATGTATAAAAAATGGTAGTGGTTTTGTAGAAACCTTTTTTCATTTATACATTTTTGTAAAATTGAGATAATATCCCATAGGAAATATTATTTAGGAAGTGTTGCCAATTGTCAATAAATTTCCATATTCTTTGTAATTTGTAGGTGTTGGTTTAGAGCAGAAAAACTCGAAATACATTATTATAGGTATACATTTTATTGAATTAAAAGTATATTTTTAAAGTAGTTCTTCTACTTATAATAGTAGTCGTAGTCAAGGGATAAAATAATCAATTACTCAGATTCAATATGAGTGACTTTGAATAATAAGATCCTATGTCTAAAAAAAAAACTTCGATAAATTTCCTAAAAATCTTTTCATTGTAAAAATTCAATTTTACAACATAATGAAACAAAAAGAACCGAACACAAAGTTGAAAAAAATATAAGAAAGGTTTTTATTCAGATATTAAAATTTTAATGATATCATTATACTCAATCTTGAGAATCCCGAGGGAAATGAACATAAAATAGAAACGGTCCCTTGGTTATTACTTTCAAAATTCAATAAACCCACCAAGTGGCACCAATCCCTGCGAAAGCCCGCAATAAATTGATCTCAATACGTCTTCAGCTTTTCGGCGACCATATTCCCACAAAAAAATCGTCGCCTTTTCCGTCTCTGTTCCAATTACGGAGCATTTTCGAGCCGACAAATACGTCTCTTCTCAGAAATGTCGCCTTAGCAAAAGATTAAAAGTACACGGAAGGAAATCTCTCTTCTCCCGGAATATTTCAACATCTTAATATTTATCTAAGCTTACGTTCTCAGGTCCGATGCAATTACGTATTAATAAGGTAGATATTGTCTATATTTTTACGAGTATATAGTTTACCCCAGTGAAAAATTATAACAATCTGTCGTGTGGTTAGTTTATAAAAAGATTTGTGACCTGACCTGGCGCTTTCGCCATTTTGCACATAATATTCAACTTTTGGTTAGGATAAATTGCAACAGTAGGTATTTATTATAATAATTTATTTATTTTAATATTTTTGTGCGTTTTTAGTTTATACCAAAGAGATATTTATCGTTTATGAGATAATGAGCGGTGTGAATAAAAACGAGTAGGACAAGTAAATACTTGAACATATCAAAATAACAAGTAAACGCCAAAATTGAAGTGAATAAAACAAGTATATACTCTTACTCGCGAGTAAATACTTGAGAGGCTAGTAAAACCCGGAAAAATGCCAATTTTGGTGTGAATAAACGCAAGTAAATACTTCTGTAGCAAGTAAATACTCGTCTATTCACAAGTCAACCCGACCCCAGACTTGCAGTCGTACTTGTACACGAATGGCTGCATTTATGAACCTGCGTGGTGTGAAACGTTATAGAGACCGGCGTGATATAAGTCCTGATTTATCTAAGGGACTATTACGGTTTGAGAGCGTCGCACTTTCTTGATGAAAACACTGATGCAAGGGGTGGACGATTAACTGCACGGAAAAAGATGGAAATTTGTCTGAGATACGTTAGTGATCCAGGATTCCAAAGTGGTGTTGCCAACGACATGGGGGTTGAAAGAAGTACCGTCAGCAGAACATTTCCAAGTGTATTGGATAAAATAGTGTCGAAGTCTGAAGATTGGATTAAATTTCCACGCACTATTGAAGATATGGATCAGGCCAAGGCAGATTGTGCTTCAAAATTTCGCATTCCGACTGTCATTGGTGCTATAGATTGCACTCACGTGCATATTATGAAACCTTCGGAATTCGGCGACGAGTATGTGAACAGAAAAGGAAAAACAACAATAAACATTCAGATGACTTGTGACGCTAATGAAAAAATTACAAGTGTGGACGCTCAATGGCCAGGGAGTGTACATGATGGCAGGATTTGGCGAGTGAGTGGAATTCAGGACGTGGTGCGCCGATATGATGGTGATGTTTGTCTCCTTGGTGATAGCGGATATGGAATTACTCCTTGGTTACTGACTCCTTTTGACGAACCAAGAAATGCTCGTGAGCGGAATTACAATTCGACCCATGCTCAGGAAAGAGTAATAATTGAACGAGTTTTTGGCCAGATGAAACGTCGTTTTCCCATACTCTCGAGCCAAGTTAGAATAGCAGTCAAAAAATGTTTCCAATTTAGTAATAAGTTGTGCAGTGCTTCACAATGTAGCAAAACATTTGAATGATCCTTGGAAGTGGAAGACGGAATCGAAAAATGGTGTGGCTGAAGAAAATGTACCTCTATATAATTTAGATCGGAATGAAGTTATAAAATAGACGACATGGTCAGCAAAAACGATTAGAAATTAGTAATAATCTGATGAATGTAAATACACATTTTTGACATGGAAATAAATTTAATCCTATTTCCTTTACTCCAATTGCAATCGCATATGTGAAAAAATAAAATAAAAAAAGTAATATAAATTTTAATTTTAATTTATAATTTTAAATTTTATACAATTCATCTCAACAACAAAAATTCTTTTAAGACATCGTCTTCTTCAACCACAACGCGTTGTTCAACGGACTCCGTTCGTCTGTGTTGTGCAGCTCTTAGGTTTCAACTCCCGTTATCATCAGTTGTTCACGTTCAGCCTGAAGTCTTGTTAGCTTAATTTGTTCAAGTAATAATAAACGCTGCAGCTCAACCAGTTTTGTCAACTTTGACGTCTCTTCAGTTTCAGCTGAGAGTTTCAATTTCTTATCTTTTTTTCAACTTCGTCGCATCGCTCTTACGTATGCAAGTCACTGGTGTGATGGGCTGCTTTTGATGCTAACATTTCAACAGGGACATCTTCGTCTTCCCTATTCTCATTCTCCTCATTGAGTTCAGACGGTAGAACTTGCTCCCAATCCAACGCAATGAAGCCCCAGGTATTTGCAATAAACTGGGTTCTCGTTTGAATCGCAAATTTTTTTAGGAAATCTGGCCTCCCATGACAACAATGTTATTGGTTTATTTCCAGTTGCGTTGACCATCAGTTTTTTCTTGACTGCAGTTTTTCAATATTGTTCAGTAGCTTTTGAACTGTCCAACACTAGTTTGCTTCCCCACGTTTTTCGAAAACTGGTCGGCTAAACATCCCCATGCCTTCCCTTTAGCAGATGCAACTTTAGGCAACATGGATTTATTTAGCACAACACTAAAGTCTTTCAATAACGCTACAAAAATAGCTCTATTGTCACAACCGGAAGTCACACTACTTTCATCCATAGCTGCAAGAGGACAAAAACAAACGGGAACGACAACTGACTTGTGAGTAATGACGGGGAGTCAAGTTAGTTTAGCGGCGAAAACAGAACAAGTCACAACAGGAAATTATGCGTAGTCTGTGTGGCGCTACAAGTATTTACTTGCCTTTTTTGTGAATTCAGTTGTCTCGCGAGTAAATACTTGCTAGTATACCCTCGGGTTGACGAGTACACGGTCACAAGTAAACTCGACGCTTTATTCACATCGGTTTACTTGGAGTTTAAATACTCGTTACACTTTACTTGTAAGTAAATACTCGTCGTACTCGTTTTTATTCACACCGCTCATTGGATTTTTTATAAAGTCTGATATCGCGATGATTTTTGATATATATTAATGAGAAAGATCCTCAAGATTTCAATATTTCTAAGTTATAAATTTTGTTCGACCTGTTCTCCCCTGTTCCTAACCTCTTTTTTACTCCAACCGTTACGGTACATAGTTATTTGTTGGAGCTGCAATATTTTCCCCTTTCCGTCGAAAAAAATTTGTAAGTATTTCAACTTTCAACCAAATGAAAAATTATGAAAGTAAAATTGTTTTTCTCACATGCTCCGAACGATTTTCGCCCTTCTGATGGAATATACTTAATTTGAAGCAGTTCTTCAATGAAAATGCAGCTCTCAATTGTTGGTACATTTTGCAACATTGAATTTTTTTGATTTATTTTGATAAAATCACTAATTTTGAGGAATAAATATCCTTGTATGTCCTTTGATATTATCAATTGGAATAAAATCTATTAAAGAGGCCTCGGTAGACCAGCGGTGAGGTGAACCGCCTTATACCCTTTGTAAACCGAGGATTGTGGGTTCGAGTCCCACCTCGCTCTTGGGTGTTGTGTATGTCCGGAATTTAGTGGTTATTTATGATTAAAAATTGTTGGGTAATGTACATAGTTTACAAGCCCATTGGCCGTTCGGAACCGGCGTTAAACTGTAGATCCCTCGAGTTAAAAAAAAAAAAATCTATTAATTATTTGAACAAGCATACTCTACAGAATATGAAAAAATCTCTATCTCAGCGAGCTGCATTAGAAAAGCAGGTTTTCAAAACGTTACCAGTTTAAAAAATCTATTTATTTAATTATGATTTTTCCAAATCCAAAAAACAAAAATTGCGCCCTTCATCATGTAAACAAGATTTATTTCTTCCCCCGAGGGGTCAACCCCTCAACTCAACACAAACTTTCAACTCTATTGCTTCAAAATTGCTACCTTTATCGTGTAAACAACGCTATAATACATAAGCTTATACATATGAATATATATATATATATATATATATACATATATATATATATATATATTATATAATATATATATATATATATATATATATATATATATATATAATATATATATATATATATATATATATATATATATTAGTATATAGATATATATATATATATATATATATATATATATATATATATATATATATTATCAAGTTTATAAAAATTAAGAGCCTTTTTTGAGATATGGAA
Source organism: Cynegetis impunctata (assembly GCA_030704885.1). Classification (NCBI taxonomy): domain Eukaryota; kingdom Metazoa; phylum Arthropoda; class Insecta; order Coleoptera; family Coccinellidae; genus Cynegetis; species Cynegetis impunctata. Next base: position 238,732 of record JARQZK010004396.1, on the reverse strand, counting down.
CTGTACTATGTTAAGGGTGTAGTGACTCAGGTATCTTATGGGAAAAAAGGGAAGTGTACTCTTTCTTCTTTACCGCGATTTCGCAATCATTTATTGCTTCTTCAGGGTTTCTAGAAATTATTACAGACATACATTAGTAAAACTATCAAACATGAAAAAACATTATGTTCTCACCGAAACTAAACTAACTAGATGTATTATAACCTTGTTTTTGGTGAGAACATAATGTTTTTTCATGTATGATAGTTTTACTAATGTATGTCTGTAATAATTTCTAGAAACCCTGAAGAAGCAATAAATGATTGCGAAAGCTCGGTAAAGAAGAAAGAGTACACTTCCCTTTTTTCCCATAAGATACCTGAGTCACTACACTCTTAACATAGTACAGTTTTATATATATATATATATATATATATATATCTTATCTATTCAATTTTTTCAAGTCAATAAATGTCAAAGAATTTTCAATTTTTTTCAAAAGTTTTGAATAACTATGAATGTCGTAGTGAAACGTCAACTTATTAATTAAATCGAGTTTTTTGAGATTCAACCAGCCTGTTATTGCTAATAATTATCAAGAGATTATATATATATATATATATATATATATATATATATATTATATATATATATATATATATATATAATATATAATATATATATATATTATATATATATATATATATTATATATATATATATATATATATATATATATTTTATTTGAATTGTTGTTGCCTGGTGAACTATTTTCAACCTTTTGATAATTAGCAATAACAGGCTTGGTGAATCTCAAAAAAACTCGATTTTATTCAAATTTTACGCTTCGCCATGACATTCGTTCCGTTTATTTAATGAATGTCAAAAAAAAATATATATATTATATATATATATATATATATATATATATATATATATATATATATATATATGTATATATATATATATATATACCTTTATATAGAGATATATGAAACAGAGTTTTTGGTGCCAAGCATCATAAAAAGTCATGAAACGAAAAAATATCTTGGTTCTAGGTCCAACTTTGTTAATCGCCCCCATTTTAATAAGCAGGTAACCAAAGTGAAAACCTGCTAAAAATGGTGCTTTCAATTAGTAAAAAATTAGTTAAAACCTACGAGGGTGTAAAGGCGGGATTTTGGGTAATTTGAGAAGAAAATTAACCATGACACTCAGGTTTCTTAGGATCCGAGGGTGGAAATCACCTGAAGTAATACAATGAATAATATTATTGTTATAGGTATATGCCTCCAGTGACACCTTCTCAATGGCAGCATACTCGGTTAGCTGACAGATTCGGTGCAGTGTGCCCTCAAAGACCTCCCGACATCGGCAATCGTACGGAGGCCCTATTGGAATTTCCCAGAGGAAGATTGATATACTTGGAAAAATTGCTACCCCTTCTCGCCAACCAGAGTGAAGACTGTCTCTTCCTCAACATCTACGTGCCTCGGACTGGTAAGTCAATATACAGGCATCTCATTGGCTAATGAATTAATCTCCTCTATTTCTAATAATGTAAAATTTTGGTCACTGTCGCAATTTTTACATAAGAAGAACTTTCAGAAATTTTCAAATTAGAATTTCAGGTCATAAACCTGATATTGATAAAAAAAAAAGGTAGACTCTGAATATGTAAATCATTTGATTAATGACAGCTGCTTTTTGGCTCAGAATTTAAATTTTTAGATACGGGGAATAGGGTTTTTAAATTATGGATTAATTGAGTAGTTACTTGGCGTAAATTAGTAAACATAACCAAAATAATGGTAAATAAAAAGAATTTACATGTTTATTAGATAGAATTCGTGACGCACCTTTCATAACCTTAAAATAATGGACAATATGATAGATAAAAAGATTTTAGAAATTCGATTAGCAAGGTGTACCCTCTTGCCAGAGATATTATCAAATATAACAGACTTACTTACATCGGAAATAGAAGTAAAAAACTCAAATCACTTTTATCTAACTTGAACATCAACATTGCTTATCGTACCGAAAAAAATTTAGGAAATCATATAAAGAATAATAAATCAAAACTTCACAAAAATAATAAATCCGGTGTTTCTGATTAGTTTTACATTGGTAGAAGTTTCGAAAGTTTTCAAACTAGAATTTCAGTGCACAACCGTAGCTTTGTTAATCAAAAGTCGGATTCACATTATGCAAACCATTTAATCCAAGAAAATCACACATTCAAGTTTGACTTTAAAATATTTAATTAGATTCTACTTATGCATCACATTTCCTGGGACATAATCATATTTTTAATAGTGAATTCGAAATATTATAATTATATAGAAAAGAAAGGCTATAAACTCAATTTATTAGAAGCTCTTGAAAATAATCCAATAATTTGTTAAATAACCAATTGGATATGAATAATTCACCGTTCTTAAATCTTTTCTAGGTGTAATATTGAATATTTGTGCCTGTTGTGTTTTTCCCAAGTCATTAACAGTTTGTACTTTCTACCTGCTAAGTGATTACGTTTAGATTTTTCCCCATTCTTATTGTATATTCCCTTCCTTCATGTTTCAATATTCTCGTTCTGAAAGTTAGTATGTAATATACATCTGAAGAAGCCACTGTGTTTGGCAAAACAATTGTCATGTTAACAAAATATAGTGAAAATCGAAAAAAGTTTTATTTACAATATTAAAATATTGAATGCTGAAAGTAAGAGAATTAAACTGAATATTCTAGAATGATTACAGATTAATGAATACAATATTCAGGTCCCCCTTCTTAATCTTTCCAATATTACGGAACTACCTAACATAGCAGTTTATAATGGGGTTTTCCTCTCTTACTAATTATATGAAACCATCTTTATATTTACCCTTTCAACAAAATTTTTTACATATTTATTTCTTGTATTGGATATAGCCAAGAAATATATTCTTTATGCATTCAGCATCTGAAGAAGGTGAAGTTTCATCGAAACGTGCGTCATGTGCATTTTAACAAATAAAAGTGTAAATTGTTTTTAGGGTTCCGTACCCAAAGGGTGAAAACGGAACCCCTGTCTGTCCGTCCGTCTGTCTGTCACTAGGCTGTATCTCAAGAACCGTGTTAGATAGATAGTTTTTCACAAATTATGTATTTCTGTTGCCGCTATAACAAAAAATACTAAAAACAAAATAAAATAAATATTTAAGGGGGGCTCCTATACAACATATTCTGGTTTTTTTGCTCGATGTCAATAATGGCAACAGTTAGGCACTTGAAATATCCACAAATTCTCAGTTGTATATTTACTTTAATAATAAATAATGAAATTAAAATAAAATAAATATTTAAGGGGGGCATACTCAATGGTACGGCACCCTTCGTGTGCGAGTCCGACTCGCACTACTTTTATATTGAAATTATAATTTCCAAAATTTTCTCTTATAAATAATTCCAAGTACTCAGTTAAGTTGTTCTTCAAAATGTTCAGGGGGAATATTAATTTTCACCAATTATAATAAAAAGTTTGGCGGTGATGGACTAGAGGAGTCGACAAACATAAAAATAGAAGAAAATACTTACTATGAAATACTTAACAAAAGTAAGAATAGCACACCAGGAATAAATCAAATAACCTGGAAAATTATCAAGCAATTAAACCAAGAAATACACACGCACATCATTGGAATATTTGAATATTGCATAAACAACCATGTTTTCCCACAAATCTGGAAAACAGGCGCTATAACGACTATTGCAAAACCAAATCTAGACAACAAAAAAGTCAAAAACTATCGACCCATTACCATTCTACCTGTACCCAGGAAATTATTTGAAAAAATAATTAAAACAAAACTAGAAGATTACCATGAACAAGATATTCCTGCTTTTCAGTTTGGATTCCGTAATAAGAAGTCTACTATCCACCCACTTACAATACTTACTTCAAACATTCAAAATGCTCAACTGAACAATATGAAAACTGAAACACTGGCTCTAGACATAAATAAAGCATTTGACAGCATGTGGCACAAGAGACTACTATATAAATTAAATATACTAAAGACACCGAAGTACCTAATAAAAATAATTAAAAAGTTTCTAGAAAACAGACAACTAACAGTAAGAATACACAATACAACATCCAAATACTTCTCCCCAGAACAAGGAACACCCCAAGGATCCCCTCTGTCACCGATACTATATAATATATACTGCTCCGATATATGCTCTGAATTCAACCAAAATCAGTATGTCTTACAATATGCAGATGACACCCTACTAGTATCACATGAAAAAACATTACAGAAATGTACTAACAAAATACAAGAACTCATGGACAAAACGAACGCATGGTTTTCAAAGTGGCGCCTAAAACCAAATCCTAATAAGTGCCAATACATTATTTACAACCATAAGATCACACAAAATTCACCAACAATAACAATAAACGGAATGAATAAAACACCAGCATCTTCTATGAAATACCTGGGAATTTTGTTTGACAATAAAATAAATTTCAAGCTTCACACACAGTCAATAAAGAAAAAAGCAATAAATAGAGCAAAACATTTCCGACACCTAACATACGGGAACAGAGGGATAAGCCTTAAAACGCAGTTAAAATATATAAAACAATATGCAGACCTTTGATAGAGTATACAAATACAATCTACGCAAACTGCAAATCATCAACGCTTAAAAACATAGAAGTATCAGAAAGATCAGTTCTACGTACAATCACTAGAATAAGACACCCACTAAACAGACTACACAACCCCTCCAATGAGCTACTATACGGAAGAACAAACATAGAACCAATCAAAAATAGACTTCACAAACTGAATCAAAAGTTCCACACAAGATTAGACAAAATGGTAGATATTTTATCACTGTTCCACTCCACTTACAACAAGGACCATACAAGAAGAAGATTCCCTACAGAGACTCTCCTTGAAGCACTAACTTGAAATAAAATATGATTGTACATTAAACAGGCTGAAGGAACCAAGGTCGATAGCCATTTGTATGTATGTATGTATACATATAATAAAGATCTGTTATTATTATTAATAATAATAAAAAAATCGATTATTAATTTCGAAGTTTAGTATTTTCAAGGTTTCGTTCGACATATCAATTCTAAACACTTATATAAAACTCTGTGTATCCGGAGCAAACTTACGATTCATAAAAATACATCATTTGTCACGTAGGGATTTTGCTAATCCTTAGTAAAACGCTGCTTGCGAGACAAGAACCCTAATTTCTATTTTTCCTATTTGCGACATCTAAGAATAATAACTCTCTCTTCGCTGTTACAAAAACACATCAGAAATAATGGCCGCAATTTCAATTTCCAGACGTGGAACGTTTACACATTATATCTGACATTTTATAATGAACATGAGCGTCTTGTGGATTTAGGAAAAACATTTGAGATGTTTCTAGTGAACCTGCTACGAAAAAATCCATCTGCAAGCTCTCATATGGCAGTGTGCCAACGGGGATATCGCGAAAAATAACTCCGTGTCTTTGTGTTCGGGCGAGAGTAGTAGTGTATGGTAAATTATTCATTTCATGTAAATTGTCGCATTTTGAAACCGAAAATTGTTCTTCTTTCGCCTTTTCATATATTTGCTAATTTAATATTTCTTCAAATTAAGTATTTCTGTATATATATATATATATATATATATATATATATTTATTTGAATTGTTGTTGCCTGTGATCTATTTTTAATCTCTTGATAATTATTAGCAATAACCAGCTTTCTTTTTTTTTTTTTCAATGAGAGAAAAATCTGCAGACAGATACGACCAGTTGTTATGGCAATTATGTGGGGATGGCATTTCACCGACCCACTAAAAAACTCTCATTTCTACTCTTGTGGCTGGGCCCGTTGAGAGCCGGAAACGGAATTTGCTTCCTTATCATCAGCTCCCTGGGTTGTTTGTTGCTACTCTTGCGTTAGGCTGCTTGTTCCTGCCTATCTCTATCCTCCCTTTCCTTTCTCTCCATGACGGATACAATGTGGTTAAAAATCTTGTCCCATACTTCCTTGTTCTCCGTCATACTTGGGATCAGTTCATCGATCTCCGGTAGTTTTTCCCCCATCACCTCCTCTAGATCTTGTCTCTCCTTGTCCCACCTTTTACATGTGTATAACATGTGCTCTGGGTCGTCTGTTACGTCGCATGTTATACACTTGTTATCCTCCGTTTTCCCAATCCTTTTTGTAAACACTCCAAACGAACCATGAGCCGTTAAAAATTGCGAAAAGAAATAATTCGTCTTTCTATGCTTGCAGTTATACCAGTCTGCTATATCTACGATCAACCAATAACCAGCCTGTTATTGCTAATAATTATCAAGAGATTATATATATATATATATATATATATATATATATATATATATATATATATATATATATATATATATATATATATATATATATAGTCATTTCTATTATATTCTTGAACCATTTTATTTATATTTTAAGAAGAAAGTTGGTTTTTTTTGGTTCAGTTGAACAATCTTATGATTATATATTTCTCTATTTCCATTTACGTTTCGGTCTTTTACTCTGACCTCTATCAAAATTATTGGATTAATATGTTACCATCACTAAAATAAAAGGAGATTTGACAACAAAAAATATCGTAAATATCAAAACAGGCTTAACTCACCACAATTAAAAACGTTTCACATGAATTGCAGAATAACATTGACAATTTACAAATACTACACAAATTAAAACTTGACAATGAAACACAGTAAAAATTTTTTTAAATCTTTCGTTCACATAGACAAGTCAGGTTTCACTTTCAGTTAGAAAGTGAAACACCTGTTATAATTTCAACTATTTCTCAGTGTTTATTATTTGCTTAAGATATTTATCTTATTTTATTATATTTTTTATATTTCACTAAAGCTCTTGATATCTGTTTTGTCATTAATGACATCCGGGGTTTGTTTTATAAAAATCATCTCATGAAACTGACGTTTCGTTTTGTGGTAGTTATTCGGATTTCACAATTTTTGTGGAGAAGAAATCGAATTGGTGTTTTAATGTTTGTTTATGTTTTTTCAAGACCGTGGTGTTCTTTCAATAATATTTATATCCATTCAGACTCAATAATAATTATACCTATCCATAAAATTCAAAATAGAACAAAAAGAGAATTATCTCAAAAATGCTGGAAAATTGCAAATCTGGATTCACTTTCCAGTTTTTGAGATCACATTCAGTGGCGGTGAATCGTTTTCAATTGAGTTATCTAATAATCTATCTAATTAAAGCCAACAATTGGAATTCAATTAATCCCTCAGTATGGCTCATGGCTTCCTAGATAATTAACATTGTATGTAAACACCTGTATCTTCACAAGTTTTTCATTGTTAAGTCAGCATCTAACGAAGAAGTTTAAACTGGCATCAATATATATATATATATATATATATATATATATATATATATATATATATATATATATATATATATATATATATATATATATATATATATATACAGGGCTATTCAAATTCGAGTATATGCATGGGATTTCGATAACGAGTAAGAGATAGAGTGATGGTTAAATTGGGGCAAAGTAGCATATTTTAGAGGTCAGTTATATGGATAAAAAAAATTTGATCTAACTCCTTTAGTTCTGGAGTTATATAGGAAAATTCGAAAATTTCGAAATCCTTTTTTTGCCTATATCTTTTTATTCAATGAATTGTTTGCAAAACAATTGTCACTTTGCCATTGCCACTTTTTGTAGGCTATCTAAATATCTGAATAGAAATTATATACAGGGTGTCGTATAAATTGGGCCACCCTCAACTTTCAATTTTCAAATACGGACCTGTATTTTTTATTGCATTTTTTTGAATGCCAAGAGTCATGTTTTATATTGACGTAGCATTTTCATCTGAATTACATAGTGTTCTGGAAATATTGAACTATTACCAGTAAAATTTCAACATTTTTTAAAATTCCAGCTCTAATTAAATAAATATCATAGAATAAGGTATAAAATGCCTAGGATTTGGAAGATAATCAACATTATTCTACGAAAAATGTCTTCTTTAAGAATTCATCCACATTTCAGTTCACACAACCCATGATCAGTGTACGAAAATGCGAAATTCTTCCTAGTACGTTTATGTGCATATAATCATTGCCCAAACAGAAAAATGTTCGACTGGCAATCTTCATATTACAGACACCAATTTGGTAATATTTCATTGTTACTCACTTTCCGAACCATCTACATTTTTCAGCAAATTCATGGGCATTCTGTTGCTATATACAACGATTATGATTAAACTATTTGAATTCTCATAGTATGCTTTGGAAAATAAATATTTAGTTCACCTCACTTGTCATTGTTTTGACAGTTTCTTGGAAATTTTCGTTGGTATTTAATGAAAAATCTGTTAGTACTGAAAATGGGTTTCCCCATAGAGCAGAAAAGAGATATGATTAAGGTTTTCTACAGAAATAGTAGGAGCATTCATCTTACCGCTTGACTTTTTTTATGGGGTACACTAAAAAATAGAATATATCAAAAAGAAATTGAAAATATAGAAGATTTAAGAATTAAAATCATGAACGCCTTCGCATCACTACGCCGAAGAGATATTTTCAGAGAGAATAATAACTTAAAAAAACGACTCTGTAAATGTCTGGAACGAGAAGATCGTCAATTCAAACATTTATTTCGATTATGATTACTTATAATGACTTATTTAAATTCTAGATAATAACTGAACATGTTCTTATGCGATAAGTTATAAAATATGAAAACCTATATGATCAAATACAATGTTATATTTGTGACAGATTATGTTTGTGAGTTCTCAGCAGAATACATACAACAGATCTTCCTCATACCTACTGAGGTGAATCGACATAGGGATCAATAATTATTATTCTACCAATGCTACATTATGATAAAGAAATAAAATGTCTCTGGGGAATGTTGATTTTATTCTATTGTTATTCCGAACAAGTAGTGAGACTAGATAATCTGGAAATTCTGAAATTCATTTTCTTAAGGAATCAATTTGTCTGATTCGCCTCTCATTCTCTGATATTATTCAATTAGAGTTGTTATGGAATTAAAAAATGATGAGATATCATTAGTATTAGTTCAATATTCCCAAAAACACTTTATGATTTATATAAAAATAGAACGCCAATATGAAACAAATATAGGTAGTTCGAAAAGTGAGAAACAATGAAATATTTCCAAGTTGCTGTGTCTGGAGTATGAAGATTGCCATTGGAAGATTATTTTGTTTGGGCATTGATTATATGCACATAAACGTACTAGGAAGAATTTCGCATTTTCGTACATTGATCATGGGTTGCGTGAACTGAAATGTGGATGAATTCTTGAAGAAGACATTTTTCGTAGAATAATGTTGATTATCTTCCAAATCCTAGGCATTTTATAACTTATTCTATAATATTTATTTAATAAGAGCTGGAATTTTAAAAAAATGTTGAAATTTTACTGGTAATAGTTCAATATTTCCAGAACACTCTGTAATTCAGATGAAAATACTACGACAATATAAAACATGACTCTTGGCATTCAAAAAAATGCAATAAAAAATACAGGTCCGTATTTGAAAATTGAAAGTTGAGGGTGGCCCAATTTATACGACACCCTGTATATAATTTTTATTCAGATATTTAGATAGCCTACAAAAAGTGGCAATGGCAAAGTGACAATTGTTTTGAAAACAATTCATTAAATAAAAAGATATAGGCAAAAAAAGGATTTCGAAATTTTCGAATTTTCCTATATAACTCCAGAACTGAAGGAGCTAGATCAGACTTTTTAAATCCATATAACTGATCCCTGGAATATGCTACTTAGCCCCCATTTAACCATCCTTCTATCTCTTACCGTTATCGAAATCCCCATGCATATACTCGAATTTGAATAGCCCTGTATATATATATATATATATATATATATATATATATATATATATATATATATATATATATATATATATATATTTAAAATATCTGATAAAACTTGAGGGTAATCTTGAAAACCAGAGAAGTGCTAATTAATGATAGTATTTTTTACAAAAAACATCAGTAATTAAATTATTGTATCAAGTTTATGTCAGTAAGTACTGCAATACATCTTTTTAAAAAGACATTTCTCCATGATAATGACTAAATTTTAAAGTATATAATTTTTCTATAATTACATCCATGAAATTCAAAATAGAACAAAAATCGAATTATCTCAAAATGCACGGAAAAATTGCAAATCTGGTTTCAGTTTCCAGTATTTAAGATTACATTTAGTGATGGTGAATAGTTTTCAATTAAATTATCAACGTAGAAGTTTTTGAAATGATTCTAGTAAACAGGTTCAAGAAGTTTTTCTCTAAATTTAAAGTATTCACTAAAAATCAGCACGGTTTCATGAATGATAAAATTACTGAGTCGGCTATTTTTGAGCTTGTTAGCTCTATACTAAAAACTCTTGAGAAAGGTGAAATTCCATTAACTGTACTGTTAGACCTCTCTAAAGCTTTTGATTGTGTCGATCATAAGCTTTTACTTCATAAATTAGACATATATGGTATCAGAGATAATCAGCTCAAACTTATTCAAAGCTATTTAACTAATAGAAAACAAAAGGTTCTTATCAATACCCAAAATGGTGATTTCTTATCTCCTGAAAGGACCTTACAGCTAGGAGTTCCTCAAGGTAGCATTCTTGGACCTTTTCTATTTGTTGTATTTGTAAATGATCTACCTACAATCTTTGCTGATTCTACACGAGAACCTTTGATGTATGCGGATGACTTAAACATATTAATAACTGCTAAAGACTTTAACTCTTCTGAGGAAATCTTTAGCAAGTCTATGGACGATATGAATGAATGGTGTGATCAAAATGGTTTGATTCTCAATAAGGATAAAACTTAATGTATTTTTTTTGTAACCGATAGAAATAATAGGGTGTATCCTAAGGAACTATTGTACAATAATGTTAAGATCAATGTTAGTCAGTCTGTTAAATTTCTTGGTATACATATTGATAGTAGTTTAAAGTTTCATGCGCATATTGATTTTCTGAAGGGAAGATTAAATTCGGTAATATACTCCATGAATATGTTGAAAAAACAAATAGATACAGAAACATTAAAGATTGTATATTTTGCTAACTTCCACTCGCTTCTTAGTTATGGCATCATTTTCTGGGGGGCGAGTCCGATGCTTCGTCAGGTTTTTGTTTCCCAGAAGCGTGCAGTGAGAGTTATGCTGGGCATGGGTTACAGAGATTTTTGCCGGGGTCTTTTTAAGAAAATTGGGTTGTTGACTGTCTGTGGTATTTATATTTTCAAATCATTACTTTTCATGTATAGGAATATGCATTATTTTGAAGAATACCTGAATAAAAATAGAACACGAAGAATTGAACCCTTTCTGTATCCTCTACATGGCCTTTCCCTCACTGAAACGGGAACACTTTATAATTGTATGAGACTATTTAACTTGTTTCCTAGGAGATTTAAGACTTTTGACCTAAGGTATAACAAATAAGACAGAATATTTATGAATTTATTTTGGATATGTAGCCGTATGATGTTGGCGAATTTTCAGCTTTTTTTAAACGAATTTAATTATTGATTATGACTTCTTTTCTTTATTGTATTGTTGCTATCTATGTAATGAAACAATTTCGGAAAATAAAGATATATTATTATTATTATTATTATAAAAGCCAACAATTGAAATTCAATTAAAAATCAACAAATACCGTAATTTTTTGTAAACATCCAATTATATTTTGTATGAGATATATGCATGCTAAGTAATAATTTTCTTTTCACAAAACAACGACATAAAAAAGTTTATGCTTTTAATCAAATCAATTTTTTCATCGCGAAAAGTATCTATTCCTCCAACATCAGACTCGCTTGAATGATTGATCTGTATTCGGATCTGTAGAAGCAATTTATTTATTGTAAAAACTAATATACTGCATCTATATTTCACCCCAACAATCGGAACAATTGAATCTGTTCCGGCGCTCTACAAATTTATCAATCAAACCTTGATTTTCTAGCATGAAAATCTATACGCCACCAATTTAATATTTATCCGAAGCGATTAATAATTTACGCTCTAGAGGATTAATTTCAATATCGGAATATTGCGAACTCGTATCAGTTTATTCTGTTCGATGTTTGTCGGATATCGTGTACGACATGGAAACTTCTGTTGTTTGGTTGGGAAATTACTTCCGCATCACAAAACGGGATGGGAACTATAGTAACGCTCCAAATATGTACAATTTTTTTGTAGCTAAATTGGCATGAAATGTCTCAAAACGTGCAAAAAAAATACTCATTTTCGTTTCAAATATATAAAAATTTAAAAGATAATAATAATAATATTTATTGCATAATATTTCAATTACACAAATGGTAGGAGTTTGACAAGCCATTCTTCCACTCCACCAAATAGCCATTCAAATATACCCCTCATTGCATTAAAAACAGTTCAGTTTTACATTCTTAATAATACTTAAATTACCTAAAATACACTGTGAGAAAAAGAAATATCACTAATAAGAAAAAATATGAAAATTTAGAGAAAAAAAAAACAAAAAAAACAGGTTTCACCAGAAGCTGAATACCATCATCAAAAATAAAATTTCTCAATTTCCTTTTGAAAATCCCAACACAAATATTATTACCTATAAAAGAGATAAGTACACAGAAAATAATAATGAGCCTGATATCAATCACTGCCAATGATTGACCGCATATTCATTATCATAACGTATTTTTCATTAGGACAATGTCCAAAATTTATTGATAATAATGAATTTCTGTGATTGATCAATCAACGATATTGTTGTTATAATAAAATCTATGTCATTACGATAATGTAATTGAATCATTAGTCTAATGAAAAAAGTCATCTTTATAATGTTATTTACATCAGAGCAATGTGAAAAATACATCAAGATAATGACTAGATAGTGATCAATACTATGTACCTTTAATCATCACGACACATTGTCATAATCCCTCTTTTAATAAAGCTATGTTCAATAGGCATAACATTAATGATTGAAAACATTAATCTATGTATAGTTCATCATAGCAATGCACTTCGTTTATCACTTAATGTATTTCGGTCATTCGGTCAATGTCCGAGAGCATTGGGACAATGCTCCAAGAATAATGCATTGATTAATTTCTGGCTGCACCCCCACCGTCTCAACGTAAATATGCCAAATTTCCGCCTAATTCGCTATACGAGTATCTATCTAACGCAAACAGCCAAATGGTGAAGTGTTATTTGTGTATAAGTAAATATTTGTGGAAGCAGTTTCTTTAGAAGGTGGTAAGTACAGTACCTGTATTTTTTGAATCTTGTTAGTTTCTTATAACATTTGAATTGAAAAAGTTACGAAAATATTTTTTGCCAGAATAAAATCTCAAAAAAATAAGTAGTTACACTGAACAGTGTTGAAAGAGACGAAAGAATGAAAACATGGCGTGTTTCGAGCACTTATAGTGAAAATATATAAATATATTGTATTTTGAACAATTTTTATATTATTTCGCGAACTACTATGAATTTTGCTATAAGAAATAGATATGCTCAATAATGGAACTTGCTCATACATTGTTTTGCTAAATTCCCTTGTAAATTCAGTAAATTACTGAAAAGAAAATTGTATTTACAAAAAATCTACTATTTACTAAAATTTGGCGGTCTACACTATTTCAACATCATCTTGAAAAATAATCATTTATTGCAGGTTGTGACCATACTTGTAAGTGTGATCTGGATCTGAAGTAGAAATCGAAATATTCCAAGCACCTTCATATATATTCAGTATTTACTTTTCCCCAATATAAATCATGGTCGGACAACTATCTGTATAACAACCCAGAGCGCCCTCCACCAAAGATATTGGAAACCAACAATTCACCGCAGAGATCGAAAATGCAGAAACCCGTCGCTAGAATACAAACTTTCTGACATAAGATGTCTACTTTGCAACTGTGGCGTAGGTATGTTTTTTTTTAAATTATTGAAGAATTTTCCTTGTTCTCTTTATGTAATATATTAAATTGTCCATGGTCAACTAGTATATTTTTCATGATTTTTAATTTAATCTTGTATAATTTCATGTATTACCTATAATATTCAATATAATATAGCTATAGTTGCAACTAACTATTATAACTTTACTTCTAGATTGATATGGACTCAACCATGAAGAACGAAAATGATAATTTTTTTCTCATAAACTGTGAAAATGAAGTGCCAAAATCATTGCATTTCTGTTCAATAGCAATGTCAAAGACAAGGCGATTGAGTTTTTACTAGGCCCATTGGTAATCGAAAATATCGAGGAAAGTAAATATCTGCTTGTGTAGATTGTATATTTCAGTGAATTGTGTTCACCCCATGATGCTAATGTTAGTAGTTCAAAAAGAGCTTGATATTATTATTCTATGTCAGATGGTTGTTTCAGTCACAGGGTTGAAAGAGAACACTCTTTTCATTTGTTATGAAATCAAATGACAGCTTCAGAATAATTTGATACATATTTCGTGAACATCATATTTAAAGTTCATAACATACTTATTTCATTAAAAAGTAGAGTCCCAATGAAAAAGAAAATCAGTTTTCTAAAATCTGGAATTCACCTTTTTCATTTTCGACCATAATATATTTTTATTTCCAGATGGGCGAGATGAGGCAGCCACCAACACAGTTGTAAAGAAAGATATTACTGGAAAAATGCATAACAAAAAATTTTCACTCACAGCACTCATTTTTATATCTTGCAAAAACAACACAAGAAATTGAAGAATGGATATACTTTTTGAATTCGAAGAAAAATTCAATTCAATCTTTTGTGTTCGCAATTGGTGAAGATATAACAAAAATTCAAGGAGAGTATACATACTTCGATGGAATTAGATATAAGTTTTTCAATGTTATAAGAGCTGTTAATAGTTGTTCAAATATTATTTATGTTTCCAATTTAAGTTTTTCTCCAGAAAGTATTATGTTTTGGTCGTTTATTGAATACTTTTTTTTAAACCTCAATCCAGGAATTGTATACAGTAAAACACATATCTTATGTCAATATTTGAAGAATACATTGTATTATTTCAATTCAATGAATCTTTTGTGTCTGTTTGTAGTTATCTTTGGAACGAACTCGTTCGACAGTGCCATCATAATTGCTTGGAGCATCATTAGCAATAATATATAGACATTTTTTCCCTATTTGCAATTATATACCTGTCACTATATATATATATATATATATATATATATATATATATATATATATATATATATATATTATATTTATATATAAATTTAAATATTTATATAAATATATATATATATATATATATATATATATATATATATATATATATATATATATATATATATATATATATATATATATATATATATATATATATATATATATATATATATATATTTAGTGTATTATATATATATATCTAGTCTATTTTATTTATGTCTATTCTATTTTATTTATGAAAACAAAAGGTGCAACCTGTAGGCTCAGATCGATGTGTTTTTACATTATATTAACGTCTTCGAATATTGAACGATGTTCGAAAGTCATTGTGCGCATGGCTTAGAATGTATCGGTGATTGAGTCAATGTCCTGAGTTCCTTAATTCAATGACTGCAGTTGATCGGTTGATGTACAGAAAACATTAATATCATGCTGGATGTTGATTGACTGATACACAGTGGTCATTAGTAGAATGTACTTTCTTCTGAAATCCAGGTGATGAAATTAATGCCTCTCGGGGATTGATATAATCACTTGAACATCAAGCAATCAATAATAATACATTGATTCAATGAATTCGAGCATCGGTTGAAAATTGATGTCCGAATACATTATCACAATGGTTTTATTCATTATATTCACGTACGTTTTTCGTTCTGTGTATACTTATTGAGCAGAAATAGCGCCATATACTCGAAACAACCCTCATACATAGCTGTTTTGTGCGTAAGTATACTGTACTGATACTTGTTTCTAACATTTAGATTATGTGCTGTGCTCCTTAATACCAATTTATTGAATAGGTATTGCGGACATTCTTGATATACAAGTTTGTATAGAAAAATAACATAGAGATATTCCGTTCTTTCCTCAAAACTCAGTTCGTTCAATCCCCTCCTAAAAGGTGTGACATGATCTCTGTAAGGAGAGCAACACACAAACCTTATGCAAGCATTCTGAATTTTGAGCAAATTGTCTTTGTCCTTTTTATGCATAAAATTATAGTAAACCGCACAACAATAGTTAAACATTGGATATATAAGCGATTTGACAAGTTGTAATTTGATACTCTCATCCAGCTCATAATTATGCTTTTGCAAACCCTTCAGCCTCACAAAGCAATTCTTTTTAATAGTTTCACTATGCTTTCTGAAATTTAGTTCACTGTCAAAGCCTTACTTCGAATGAAAAAAAGTGCGTGCGTACAAAGTACACATGCCAAAAGTGAAACTTCTTTGGCAAACTATTTTTTAAATCTTTTTCCTTCTAAAATTAAAATTTAGAAAGTGAAATTTTGAAATATTTTTATTTTATATTTTATGAAAAATAGTATACTGAATCCTCAAATGACGAGTGTCAAATTAAAATGGCACATGCTATTTGTAAATATCAAAATTTCCTAACCATCAAACGAATTTACATAAAAAATTCTAAATTAACAAAAAGATAACGAATATATTACTTACTCTGAACAACTGCTTAGTATAGGATGATTTACAAATTTATCACAAAATGTTTATTCATAAATTTAACTCACTGTATACATACTAATAGTAATGTTAATAAATTTAAAAAACCTGCGTTTACTGTAGTACAAGACTACTAAACAAATACATCAACAAATAGGGTGTATTTTTTCTTTATCTCCCTTTTTCTCTCGCTCTCTCTCACTCACTCTATCTCTCCTCTCGCTTCATGAATATATGCTTCATGTTACGTTCTCCCGCTCTCAAGCTGTCTCAACCGCTCTCTCCCTCTTCTTGGATAAAAACGTCCCTCATCCGTTGCATCCATAAGAATTTTACCCTCATGCGCGCAAAGAAGTTTTCTCTTCAAAATACAAATTTGATTAAAATAGTCAAAATTGGTCCACAAGTGGGTATTGATAAGAGAACGGTTCGGATTGTTTTTAAGCCAATTTGGTTCGGGGGATGGGGGTTAAATTGAATTTTAATTAGAAAAAAGTAATGTTTTGTTCAAAATCGAGTAATATTTTGTTTTAGAAGTTTTTGGTAACCATCAGATTTTTATATTAAAATCGACATTTTAACGCAAAATAGTTGCGTGGGTGAAAAAAGGTGGTATAAATAAAAAATTATTATAAAAACCCAGTAATATCTTTTTTCAAGGGTTGTCAGGTATACAGATTCCGATATTATATTATACACTTTTTGATGCATTTTTGAACCGTTACTTTACTTTCCTAGTTCCCTCAACGTTGTAATGTAAAGTAATAAATGAAGGAATTGTAAGAAAATAGAAGTCTAAAAATATGAACCGATTATAAACTAAATCAGTACATTCATTCTTATCGGTTTGTGGTAACTTGAGGACACATATACCTGCGATTTTTTTATGTAGGTACCTGAGTGTCTCGTAAAAAATTCATCTATAGTGATATTGTAATTTGTTGTAGATTTGCTGGATCTTTGTTAATTCTTAAATCAAATTCATCCAAAAGAAATTTCAACAATGTCTCCGAGTTATTACCAGAAAAATAATTTTTATACCAAAATTAAAAGCACTAAATTCATTCCCGATTATCATTATACGAATATATAGATTATTTGAGAAAAAATTTAACAAATGTCCATTTCAAAATCATACGTAATCTATAATTATTATAATTAAACTCATATCTCTATATTCATATAAAGAACCTCACAAAAAATTCCAAACACTGGTATTTACTTGACTTCAACATCGCCATCCTCAACTTCTACAGATTCACTTACACCATTCTTACAAATAAAATAGTATCAACACTCACATACGAATATAGACGACGCGCACGCCTAGCAACGCTGTCGTTTCGGTCACATTTGCTCCAAAGTGTCAGAAGTGTAACGTGTAATAAGGAACTCCGTTTAAATAATGAAAATAATATCGAAGAACGAAAATCAGAATAAATCATCCCTCATTATACTCGAGTGTTCGGGCGAAGAACAGTCTTCATCAAACGCGTAATACAATAAATTATTCCTTTGAAAATCCATCGGTATGAAACCCTTGATCGAACCCACCCCCGGAAAGTATTTTCCGCATCCTCATCCCCCTCAGATATCTCAATCAATTCCACGTTGCAACAACGTCGGTCGGATAGATGCGAACGTTCGATTTCGTACCTTCAATTATTCAAATTACACGCTAGAACGGACTATCAACTGTGCTTTTGACGGAGTTGAAGACGGTTTGGTTATCCGAGAAGCTTCGAATCAAAACGAACGGAACGAAATTGGTGCCGGGGCGATAGGCGGAAATATATGGACACTGAAACGTTAATTTCGCCTTGTCACTCCTTTGGAATACTGTGGAACTAATGCAAACGTCTGGGGAAATGTCAGATGCTCCGAGAGGAGACTCTGAAATATTTCTATTCGGTCCACGTCATTTTTATTCCGGTTATTAACGAATGAGTAATTCATAACTTCATAAAGAAACAAAAAAACTAACTTTTCACAGGTTTAAATAAAATTTAATGAGCAAACGCGTTTCGTAATAACATTTTTCTCCGATCGTGGGAAAAGTGACAATATTTTGACCTGTTTTCTATGCGCAAAGCTCAACATTCCAGAATAGTGGTCAGTTGCTAAGCAATAAGAAAATAACAGTGCGGTAATATTATTACCGCACTGCTGTAGCGTGCGGTAATGTAACAAATGGATTATTACATTAAAATGAAACAAAGTATGGTTTTAATTTTTATAATTGTTGTTAATATTTACATTTTTTGTATCCTGTAGCTTGACGTTTTAAAACTGCTCTCAGTTTTTGGTACAGGGCAATATTAATATTATTTTTAACAGACAAAGTTGATCGAAGCATGGAATAATGTGCCCACAACGTCGAAGATTTCATTGTTTTAGCCAATTCAGCAACATACGCCATCAGTACATTCTCAGAAAAGGATACACTGTTGTTTTTTCTGCAAAAATCCATGAAGCGTTGGTACGTAAGCTCATATTTCTTTCTCTCTGTATTTCTTTTACTTTTGTCATAATAGAGTAATTTCCATGGTTACCACTTCTATATTTCAATATGAACATAGAGAAACCTATTTAAATTTACTTGATTACATCTTGAATGAAATATTTTTCAATTAATTTTTTAAATGTAAATCAACGATCGGAGAAAAAATAGTATGTATAATTCGTCGTTTGGGAATATTATGCTTTTCCCACTAATTATACAATATACTATTTCACAATCGTTACAGTTTAGTCTATAAACACCCGTACGTTCATCTCTATGGATTTTTGATTTGTTATTTTTAATAAATTTTCCAATGCTATTGTTAGTTTTATATGAAACTTTGAAATTTTGTTTATGAAGAAACAATTTCAAGTTTTCGGAAGGTTTGCCGAAGTATGTTAAACTGTTATAGACTGTATTTTTCTCGATTGTGAAAAATTCTATATAGGACGTACAATTAGAAATTTCAAAACTTGAATACACGAACACCAACGTAGCTATATTAAGCAGAAATCGGACTCTAATTATGCGTGTCATCTTATTCAAGAAAACCATACCTTTAATCACAATTTTGATATATTAGATACAGTTAGAAAATAGTCTTCACAAAATCAACTGTTGGGAGTCCCTATACATCAATAAATATAAAAATTCCGGAAAACTAGTTAACGACCAGATTGAAGTAAACCCTTCTCCTCTTCTTAATCTGTTCAATGTACCTACCAATAGCTCTGAATGAATTGCTTATTGTTATTTAGTTTCTCTAGGAACCCCTCTGTTATATTCAATTTTCGTATAAATAGATTGTTTTGTAATACCATAATGTAGTACGAGATGAAGTCAATGTTATGACGAAACGCGTTTACTCATTGAATTTTATTTAAACCTGTGAAAAGTTAGTTTTTTGTTTCTTTATGGAGTTATGAATATGAACTTTCACCAATTAAATGCCAATTCAATTCAATGAATGAGAAATTTTCTAGCTCTGCTATGGTTGCGAGGATTGCTCGCAAGTAATAAGGTCGACAAAGAAAATAAAATTTAATTCGTTTCCGAAAATTGATCAAGGAAGTTATAAATTTTATTTCCTCTGGAAGGTGATTGTAAATTTTCTTAGCATTGTAAATGATGGATTTTTTCGTTAATTCAGAGGAAGAAATAGGGAGGTGAACATGATGTCCCGATTATCTGATGGAATACCCGTGCTGTGACACCAAGGGTACGGCATGAAAATACTTATGAATCAAGCACACAGATTCAAGTAAATATAAAAGAGGAAGGGTCAAAATTCTATTTTTCTTGAAGTAAGGTTTGTAATGAGACCTATTTTTCAGTACAAACATGTAACGAATTGCTCTCTTCTTCAATTTGAGAATGGTGTCAAGTTGTGAAGAATTACATGAACCCCAGAAGGGAAGACCATAACGAAGATGAGACTCAAAAAATGCAAAATAGGTAATTCTTGTAGATGCCGTATCTAATTCACTTGAGATGGATTTAATGGCGAAACAGGCCGATGATAATTTTTTAGCAAAGACATGCACATGCTGTGAAAATGAGTATTGTCGATAAAGAGGCCTAAAACTCTGACAGAAGCTCGAATCAAAACAAACGGAAAAATGGTGTCGAGGCGATAGGCGGAAATATATGGACTTTGAAACGTTAATTTCGCCTTGTCACTCCTTCGGAATACTCTGGAATTAATGCAAACGTCTGGGGAAATGTCAGATGCTCCGAGGGAAGTCTCTGAAATATTTCTATTCGGTTCACGTCATTTTTATTCAGGTTATTAACGAACGAGTAATTTTCTTCTAGCTCGAATATGGTTGCGAGGATTGCTCGCGAGTAATACTGGAAATTCGCGTTTTTCTCTCGTTTTCCTGACGAAATATGAAGTGTATATAAACTGTGAAACGTAGTTTTAAACTAAATGTTTTTTGAAGTGACTTTTGCAGAGAAACTTTTGCAGTGAAACTTCTTTGCGTGCATGACGGTAAAATT
Organism: Cynegetis impunctata; assembly: GCA_030704885.1. Classification (NCBI taxonomy): domain Eukaryota; kingdom Metazoa; phylum Arthropoda; class Insecta; order Coleoptera; family Coccinellidae; genus Cynegetis; species Cynegetis impunctata. Next base: position 217,421 of record JARQZK010004396.1, on the reverse strand, counting down.
CTTACGGATGAAACGGATGTGGGATATTTTTGTCCAAGAAGAGGGAGAGAGCGATTGAGACAGATTGAGACAGAGTGAAAAAGGGCGTACGTAGCATGAAGCACCTAGCCATTGTGCGAAAGGAGGCAGAGAACGAGAGAGAAAGGGAGATCGAGAAAAAATACACGCTATTTGTTGATGTATTCGTTTAGTAGTTAAATATTAGAAATTTAGATGGCAATTCTGTCGCATAACGTCTTGTTCTATAGTAAACGCAGTTTTTTTTTATTTATTTACATTATCCTTATAGTATGTATACAGCGAGTTAAATTTATGAATAAACATGTTGTGATAAATTTGTAAACATCCTATTCTAAGCGGTTGTTCAGAGTAAGTAATATATTTGTTATCTTTTCCTTAATTTACATTTTTTTATGTTAATTCGTTTGAAGGTTATGAAATTTTAATATTTACAAATAACATGTGGCATTTTAATTTGCCACTCGTTATTTGAGAAATTAATACTATTTCTCATAAAATATAAAATAAAAATATTTCATAAATTCTCTTTTCTAAATTTCAATTTTAGAAGGAAAGCGATTTAAAAATGAGTTTGCCAAAGAATTTTCACTTCAGACATATGTACTTTGTACGCACGTACTTTTTTTCACTCGAAGTAAAGATCTTTGAAATTTTTATATATCAGAAACGAAGATAACTATTCGAAAATAATTATTCTTCATATATAAATTTCAGGTGTTTGTAATTTTTCTCTAGGGTTTGAAAGCATGATTTTAGGTAATTTGCGAAAACAAAATTCAGAATAATTATACCTATATATATACATACACATTTTTATCTAAAACTTATTTTTTTAAGTCAACTATTTTCATATAAGATGATAGTTCGTAGCGTTTGAAATATAAAATTAATTTCTTTTTCACTTGTATATTAATTTACCTTACGGTTGCTATAAACACACTCATTATGCCCTAGGGCGTTATGAGGAGAAATGAAGCAACTTCCATTGATTAAATACTTCATAATCCTTGTCGTATACGACTCTGGATTTCTCCGGCAATGAATTATTCCCAGCTTTGGCTGCATTTTCTATGATATTCTTCAGTAAATTCATTTTCATTTCCATTATTTCTATAAGACTACACAAAGAAAGCAATGACATTCACTGAATATGATGACAAAAATATTCACAAACGTCAAAATATCGGTAACAAATGACATGCCTACTATGAGAAGGAAAATGGAAAGTATAAGAGCAATTTACAGATTTTGAAATCGATTTTTCATTATAATAAAATAATTTTTTCGTGAAAAATAAAACCTTGTAACGCCCATCGGGCGTTAGGATCTATATAACGCACTTGGTACATAAATAACTATTTAATTCGTTTTTTGGCAGTTGGAATATTTCCTTCATTTGAGCGCAGTAGAAATTATTCTGCCTTCTGGGCCGCAAATTCATCAAGAATTAAAATTTTCTCCTCCATGTATTTCAATGCTCATGATTAATGAGACCGCTCGATGTAATCTCGCTGTTTCGTGCGTCAAAAAATGATGGATCGGAAGAAATCTGACCCAAATGCGAATCCTGGAGATAAAATATAATTACTCTCCAAATATGAGGGTATGATGAAGCATCTAGAATTCTACGATCTAGAGTCGCACGACTGAGAAAAATATCAACTTATCGGCGAAAAATAAACGAACTGAAATTAAAATTTAACGATGGATTTTGATGTTTTTCATCTGAACTATTGAAGTAGTGGAATGACAATGAAGAGTGTAGGTTCATGAAAATTTATAATTTTTCGTATATGTATGCACAAATATTTTCTCCCTACTTTTTATACTTTAATTGAGATAACTTAATCTTTGAAATACCATCAAATTTTCACTCGAAATTTATTGATCCTTTGAATCTCCATTAAAAGGATTTCCACAGAATCATTTTGGTTATCATTTTCGTCTCCGTTTCAGATGAATTGTCAATTCATCCATATCAATTGCTTAGGACGATACTTGATGAAAATTTATTTTCATAATTAAATAATATTTTATTAATTGATATAACCTAAAATTAAAGTTTTCAGTGAATTTCAGTTGTTAGTTGTAATCCATTTTGACATATATAATTTTCAGTTATAATACCACAAGAGCATCGAAAATAATCGATTATGCTTCCGAGTCACGAGACGTATTTTGCGAAACATCACAAGAGCTCAGCTCGAGTGATGTTTTAAGAAAATACTTCGAGTGACGAGGTCAGTATAATGAATATTTTCGTCTGTTCTAGTTGGTATTCGTTACGAAACTTCACCATACTTAATCACGTCGTCAAGGGTAGGTATATTCACTTATCAATTCGCAGTAGTTTGTAACCAACCTCCCTTTTAAGATTTATTTATGCCCAAGCTAGCAGGGGTATTGGTTAAACATATATGGGTTCTGATTTGTTCACAGTAATAATAACAAGGTAAAATGAAGGTATTTACTATCCTCTTTTTACATATAATGAGACTTATCTTTTTGTTTTACATAATTTTCTATCGATGTTTTTCCTAGTTGGATTGTGCTCTTGACTTCTGCCTTGGTTCAGCTGTGGTTTCCAATGTGGATATTAGCCCCTGATAAGGCGGTTCTTTAAATTCCAGATACAGTGGTTTTCTTAACTCCAGACAAGGTGGTTTCTAGCTCTAGCCAAGGTGCTTTCTAGCTCTAGCCAAGGTGGCTAAAATAATTCGGGGCAAATCAACATACAACATATTCCAAGAATTTCTGTAGGGTATCGATGGCCAATTCAAACTAACATTTAGATTTATCTCAAGCAAAGTTGCTAAGAAAGACAGTACATCTTCCAACATTAAACTGAACATAAGATATGACCACGTGAAATTTGCCATCGTTAGCCTACATAAATCTTGTGTTAAATTGAGAGAATGAAATAAGCAAATAAAGTAAAAATGTTTTAAATTAAGAAATGTAAGATGATTATTTCAATATTGAAAAATGAATAATTTAATATAGATAAAAAAAATGAAATAGCGGAAAAATGAAATAAGGAATCAATTCAGATTTTCAAGATAATGCATTAATACGAAATAATTATATTTCTTCTCATAACTTACCGTCTATCAGACGTCACAGATACTTAATAATTTTAATATAGGTACTGAATATTCGTTCAGTAGTTATTTAATATAAACTTAACGATTCAACAGACACTTGTCGAAAGAGAGCGATGTTATACGTGCTACGTGCAAAATAAGACGCTATCTAGATACTCTCGTGCTACGCAACTCATTAATCATAGAGGAAACAAAAGTGACGTATCGTTTGATATCGTGAATCACGGTATTTCAGTGTAGAATTCGGTGGCTGCAGTTGAGTGGAGAATTTACACGTTACAAGTTATGCAAAATTCACGGATTATATTGGCTTATTCACACACAGGCGCGGATCCAGAGGCGGGAACTGGGGGAACGTTATCCCCCAAATGGCTCGGGCCCCACCTAATTGTTTTGATTGGGAGCTACTAGATTCACCATTGCCCAAAATACCAGTACCTTTTGGCTTTTGAATATATAAAAGCTTCCCCCCCCTAAAAGTCGGGCCTGGATCCGCGCCTGTTTCACACATGAGTTATATAATCAGAAAATAATGAGGTTATACATCGATAACTTGTTGCATAATGACAAAGTGTGTCAGTTTGACAGTCTAAATAATCCGAACGCGAAGCGGGAGGATTATTCTGTCAAACTGACACGATTTGTAATTATGCAGGAAGTTTGAGATGTATAACCGTATTTATTTTGAAGTACGTGTTGTATTTGATACGATTATTTATTGATTAATTTAAGTAAAATCTCCGAATCGACTCATTTTTGAACAGTTATTGATAAACGTCAAAATTTGACAGTCCTGTTAGTTTCCGATTGGTAGAGTTACTCTATGTATAATCAGGGATTATCGGGGGTAATACCACTAGAGCTCAGATTTAGCCGAATATTTTTTCGTCGTTGTTTTTGAATACTTACTTTCATCACTCGATCTGTTCAGACAAAATCACTCGAGCTACGCTCTCGTGATTTTGTCAGAACAGATCTCGTTAAATTGCCAATGAAAGTAAGTATGAGAAAACAACCACGAAAAATATCCTGCTAAATCTGAGCTCGCGTGGTATTTGGTACGACAATTCCATGAATTATTGTTTATCCCAAATCAGTGAAAGGATTGAAAGTAACATTAAATTTTTCGAAATACATGGTTTGCAACATTTTCGCGGTTGTGTTCCACATTGTTTTCACCACATATTCTTTATAATCTTTCCCATTCTGTTTCTTCATATTAAAGCCACAGTCCATCAATATTCCTGCCACTTTTTCCACTGACTGTTCGGTTTCCAAATTGAAGTTTCGTTGTTTACAAAATTCGCTAAATTGATTCCAAATGGAAGAATGACTTTTTTTTGTATTTTCAGGAGTTGATTTTTCGATCTCCCTTATTATTTCTGCCTCGCAAATATTTCCAAATCTCAACATATTTACTGGAATATTAGGTATTTGTTGTAAAATTCTGTTTTCGACATTTACAATTGTCAAACTGATGCAACGCTTGCTAAACGAATAATTGCTAGCGTTGGTAAGGTAACGTAATTTATCCGATATTTTTATCCACTTGCATTTCTGTTCCTTCCTATTTATTCGATCCGCATCTGAAAATAAGAATGCAGCGCCAATGTGGCCAGTCGTAGAACTATAAATATTGACATTGGATTGGAATATTTATGTTGTATTTGTCGTGTGTTCATTTGTGTTTTTGAAATATAATTTTACCATAAATAGACTTTTCAGGCTTCTTTAGTGAACAAGTGTGTTACTGTGTATGTATTCTCATTGCTATTGAGGCGGTAGGTGATTATCATCATTTGTTTTGAAGCCAAATTGAGAGAAATCTTAGGTTAGATCATGAGATGAATATCTTAATTCTCTGATTGACTCGTTCAATATGTACTCTAGCAGCTGCTATTTTGGCATTGTTTGCTTCTTCTGTAGTCAACCGTTTTTTGTCTTTCAAAAATGGTGGCCTGATCAACTTTATTTTAAACTGTTGACAAATATCATCTATCAAGAAACCTTTGTCCACCATAATAGCATCCTGTGAGCTTTCTAACTTTAAAATTAAGTCACTTTGTTGGAAAATCGTTTTATCAGATGCTCTTCCCCCATGTGGTTCACTGATATAAGTAATTGAACCTCCAGGAGAAACACCTGTCATGAATTTCACTGTGTTATTAGATTTATACTGAGAGTAAAAGCTGATCCTGCAGCAAAGGCACTTTGGTTTCTGTATAAAAATTTCTGTACAGTCTAAGATGATTCGATTATTTTGAAAACTTTCAAAACATTTTTGCATGTTTTTCTATATTTCAGAATATTCTGGGAATCTTATGGCACAACTAAGAACTCTACTCACAATGGGTAGCATTTCATAAATATATTTTTGGAATAATTCTTGTGAAATGCGAAATAAAAGAGATAATTGTCACATATGTAAGGTCACATTTCAATTTTGTCAATACTAAAACAATACGCTGTTTGATTGTTAATCTATGTGACCATTGATCACTGTAAACAGATTGTACTGCTTTTACTATTGTATCTAATAGTTTTATATTATTGAGACCAGTGAAACTGTTTAGAGCACTATCTGTAGTTATCAGATCACACAAAGTAGAGACTTTAGGAGTATTCCCTTTTCCCTTCTACACAAACACGATATTTATCACCAGCTGGAGGACAAGCATGGAAATTCACATTTGAACATTTCTTTTCCCAGGAAGAACACTGAGGAACTGAACAATAACGCTTCGAACGACTTATTGCTTTCAAAATGATTGCAAATAATAAATATTTGTAAAAAATCACACAAAAACAAACACAAAACAAAGGAGAACGTAAGAACTATGTCAAGATTTTTAATTAGTCTGATTGTCACCAGGCGGCGTAGCGCTTATTTTGATTCGCCTATAGCAAACTACGATTTTCGTTCTCTCGAATGGGAATTATTATACATGAGTGGAATTGTCGAAATTATACAAGGTAATTTAACTAAATTGATCGTTCCGATTGGTTGAAAATTATACGAAAAAAAATAATCACTGAAATAAATGTCATCGCGAACTAAAATATTCAGTATTCTCTTTCCGTTTCAGTTTTCCTATCAGTTTTTGCGTTTCAAACAGTGCTGAACTGACAGTTCGATTGAAAAACAGAAACGAAAATGATTGAGTAAAAAGCCTTCGATATGGGTAGTTGAAAATATGATATGTTTACAATATCCTAGCATGTAAATTGGGTGTATCAGAACAACAGTGATCTAAGTCCATTTTACAAAGTTTTGATTAATTAAGGTATTTGCGTTTGTGTTTATAGGTAATTTCTTGTTATTTATTTCAAATTGGATTCATTAGATTCTTTTTGGTGATACATTAAATTTTATTTCTCTTATACTTCATGGATGATAAATTCAAAAACACCTAACTAATCAATCAATTAAGAAAAAAAAATGCAAATAAATTCATATTAAGGTGCATTGTTTAATCCAAGTCACAAACTGAAATTAGCTAAAAAAAAAAGAAATAAAACTGAATTTAGCTAAAAGATTTTATGTTATTTATTTTACTTGCTCTGAAAACATTCTTTTACAATTTTACAGAAAATTAATTTGAATTGTAGAGTAACAAATTCAAATTTGTGTGTATTAGGATTGCACAGATGTTTTTAGACTGAAACAAGTAAGTAAAACAAAACTTATATCAAAAAACAATTTTAACATGAATATTAAAAAAACTAGCTAATCTATTCGTCAAATTGGTATTCGTTGTTGAACTCTTCATCACTCAACAACTAATTACTCTGATCCTGACAATCTTGGAAGATAGTTCTTGTATTAATCTTAACAGGATGATTTTTATGAAATTGATGCAAAATAGGTGGTATAAAAGGTAGAAGCGATTATTTATCGTTCTTCTTTACTAAAGTTATGGCTCGTCGTTGCATGTTCAGAGGCTCACGATTTACCGCTGCTAAAGATGTGAATTTCTTTCCAACGCACTTCTTCATTAAGGAAATCTCTGAAAGTCCATAACATTTGAGAAAATCTCTCTAAATAATAAAGAAAATGGTTGTCCACGTTTGAATTTGTTGACTTGAATCTTCAGTTAATTAACAGAATTTTCAGTCACATAGTCACATCCACTAATTGGAGCAATACGTGTCCTAACAGGAAAAATAGGACTTGAGTCACCTTTGCTCTGAACATTTTCATTTTTAATTCACAGCAATACCAATCTAGTGGTATTTTGAAGGCAACTACGTAGGAGTGGACTTGGATCTTTGTTGCTCTGAAAAGGAAAAGTATTGGGGGTACTGAATCGAGAATAAAAAAGAAAATCAAAATTTCGGACTTGAACCACTGTTGTTCTGATGCACCCAATTATAACGAAACTAAATAGCTTCATATGTTGATATAAACGAAACAAATTTTTATTCTGTCTAATTGCTACTTCGTTTTTACAAAACTTATCGGTTTCTATAAGATATTTTCAAGTACTTGAAGATAACGGTAAAGTCGAAATTAAACCAAATAAATTAGATTCATTTATATCCACATAAATTTCAACGAAAGAAATATCTGACCCATATCATTCATCAGTGTATCATGTACCAAAGGATATCGATCATAAGCAATGTTGCAGTAAATCGCAATGTTATCGTAAATCGGTATGGACTTCCGGATGTCATACAACTCATCTTTTGGCACTTTATAAAGTGAAACGACGCATTTTGCAGCGATTCGATCGGTCAACAGCTGCTGTCGATAATCCGATCGGTTTCAAAACTGGCGCTATACAACAGCGTGGCTGTTATAACCACAATACGTGAATCGCACGTTCGTTTATACCCTTAAATTACGCTGGTTATTCGATTACGTAGCAGATGTAGCGTATTGTGGAGTAATTTCACACGAAGTCCTACTCAAGTTTGACCTATAGTTTGAATTATTCCATGTTTCTCCGTAGCAACAATAATAAAATTAACAGAGATTGAATTCTCGCAGTTGGTGAAACATTATAAAGAATAAAGTTTGAACTTTAAAATAAAACAGCATTTGGCAAATCACTGGGTGAAACATTATAAAAAATTGGGTAGGTACAATCTTTAAAATAAAACAACACTTGGCTATCCACTTGGCGAAACATTATAAACAGGGCCGGATTAACCCTGTCCGGGCCTCAGGTCTTTTCAAGTTGATAAAGGGATGTAAGTTACTTCCAGATGATCGACTCCAGGTATGCTGTTACTTCAAAGTCTTATGCGATATTGCAACAACATGGTTAGTTTGACTTGATGCTGCAGCATCACCTTACCTGACTTGGAAAAAGTCAACTTCCAAGATATTTATCTTTTTTGTACAGTACAGGGTGAGTTATTTTGGTTGTCTTTGTAGGCTATATTAGAATCTAGAATAGATAGGCAAAAACTGATGGCGCACTGTCGATCTCTTTTTTTCAACTTTAATCACTGATTACATTTGATATTTTCTAGTTCGTTTTCTTTGAGAGATACGAGGGTTAATTGAAAATTAGTCAATTTTAATAAATGGTCATATCTGCGTTATTAGGAGGTTTATCAAAAAAGTTTTCAAATATCTTTTTACATAAATTGAAAGAGGAAGACAGTGGCGCACGCAATATTTTTTTAGGGTTTTAAAATTTGGAGTTATCATACATGACCAAATTTTTTTGAATGAAACACCCTGTATATTATTGCATCATTTTTAAGCTTTGTTTCAACCATATTAGAAAATATATAAATTACTTACACTTTTCTGTTGGAATAAAGATAATACAATACAAAGTAATTTATCAAGGAGATTTCTATATTTTCATTTGAATATCGAGAATGTAACAGCAACAACAGAAAATATGTTAAATTAAATGTTCAAATTGCAAGCCCCTTTGTCGAATACATAATTGGCATCTTTTTTTAACAGCATTGACTGCGTTATGAATGTGGATGTTGGTAATTTTTCGAATTGAAGTTTCATCGGACAGTTCCTGATCTTCGCACAAATGAAGTTTATACCAATAGCTAATACTGGCCGGAGGATCGACGCTACAACTCGAAAAATAACCGAGTTATGAACTTTTGAAAACACTGCATTTTGGCCGGTTTTTTCCAATTTTCCCTTAGACTGAGGGTCTGAATGAGTCGTCCGACCTCTCATTTTTTCCGTCTTTTCATTTTCTACAATGAGTCTATTGACACCATCACGATTACTCTGATAGTTTCAATTTTATAAGCAAAAATCTCGAAAAAACGATTTTTTGCATAAAATTGTTAATAACAAAGATATAAATAATAAAGTCGAGGGAAAAACATATCACTGTATCATGTGGAACTATTTGACAAACAATGGCGGAGCTGGTTTCCTTCTAACACTTTTTGCACAAAAATGCTCACTCTAAATCTCTGTAGCTTGGCCTAGTTAATCAGGCCCTGATTATAAAGAATATAGTTTAGACTTTAAAATAAAACAACACTTGCCGTAAGTTTCACTATATAAAAATAATTACGTACTATAGTCAACAGGAAAGGAAAGTCGACATGTTTTGAGTTATGAACTCATAGAACTCTTAGTCTTGATAATGAGTTCATAGCTCAAAGCATGTCGACTTTCCTTTCCTGTTGAATACAGTACCTAATTATTTTTATATAGTGAAAGTTACGCCAAGTGTTGTTTTATTTCAAAGTTCAAACTTTAATATTACTATTGTGCCATGGAATGGAGAATTCTGAATTGAAAAAGGATGAAGGCTGTCGTGTGATAATCCTTTGGAAGGAAATTCCTATGCCTATATTATGTTCAATACTAAATGAAATAAATTATTAATATTTGACAGTAATTAAATGAAAAAATGCTTCAGAGTCATTGAATGAACTGGTGATAAAAATGTATTGATTTTTTGTATATTATGAAAATAAGTATTTTATTATTATTTATCATACAAATATACGGTCGTTTCGCTTTTCCGCTCATCATCAGTTGTCGTGATCATAATTGATATCAGATCGAGAAGTACTTATTATATCTTATCGTGAATGTGAATATGTAAAAATCTAGAGTAAATACTGACAACATATACCGCTTTCTACACTGTATATCTATTGAAACGATACTCAAACTTCGTTATTAGAAAATCCATGTATATCAATCTTCTCAACGTAGTAGGTAATTCGTTCAAACAACAATATCTTTCTCCGAGCCATCGAACCAATATATCATGTCATGCCTGGAATAACATAGTCTAATATTATCTGATATGGAATTTTTGGAGCATAAAAGGTAAAGCAGTAGCAGAAAAAAAGACAGGAGATATCGTGAGGCACCCATCAGTTGAAAAAAAGTCCTATTATATATCAAATAGCAAGCACATTGAAAAAAATGTTTTGAAGTAATATATCGTTTTATACTAATATCTTCATTCTTATATAGAGTAAGTATTTCACTGAAATTTACAAACACGAATACTTACCTGACATCATTATCGTAAGACGCATATAAAAATATAGCTAACGTGCACGCCTAGTAGGCCTATATGCCATTCGCCAAGTGACTGAAGTGTAATCTGCGCTTTGTAGGAACTTACAAAGTAATAACTATTCAACTTTTTTTTAAATAAAGGAATCTACAGTTTAACTCCGGTTCCGAACGGACAATGGGCTTGAATCTATCACCCAACAGATCAAATTTTGAACCACTAAATTTCAGGACATACACAACACCCAAGTGCAAGGTGGGACCCGAACCCGCGATCCTCGGTTCACAAGCGATAAACCTTACCACTGGGCTACCGAAGCCTCAACTATTCAATAAAAATAATGGTATATTATTCAACGAGCACAAAATGATTGCTATTTTTCACGAGGGTGAAGTTTGCGACACGAGTCGCAATTCACCCGAGTGAAAAATTGTAATTTTGTGCAAGTAGAATACTATACTTTATCCACGACTTCCTCGAAAAAATTAGTAATAATCTGCATTTTCAACAATAAAAATAGTTATCAAAAGCGTTGACATAACATTTTCTGTGTTCACTGAAAACTGCATACTCACGTAAACGTCAACTATTTCACTTGACATCGATTCCATTCCTTTCGTTCACTCTGATGAAAATGAAATAGATAATTTTGCATTTATTTATTAATATTAATATTAACAGAACAATTATTGAAAATAAACGAAGGCATTGAATTTATAGTTATCTTAGTTACATAAAACCTAAAAATCTCTATCCTAACAATGTGAATGATAGTCTCAAGTTTGGACATACGTTTTGAGTGTGACGTCATGCAGTGTATATTAAACCATTATTCACTAGTGATTAATAGGTATAATTGTACTTCAGGAAGCACTCGTATAATGAATGATTTATAGTACAGTCGTGGACAAACAATTTTCTGTACACCAGCTATTAAAAGTGACGTTTTTAATGCCTTCTTTGAGTTTTGAAAGTGTACTTTTATAAGGTATAGTGTTAAAAATATTTTTAACACTATACCTTATAAACGTTTTAGTGTTAAAAGAAAAATCCTTATAAACGAACATTTCTACAGACAGTTTCACTGAAGTTTCCTTCTACGTTCTTCAATCCACACCAGGCGAGAAAATTAGTATAATATGCAATTTCGTACTGCTGGCGCGACTTTTTTTGGCAGCATTTCTAGTGTGGCTGTTTTTGCAACCACTTCAATGTCCATTGGTAACAAATCTCTACTTTTATTTGGATGAGTATTTTTATCGACATTTTTTGAACTGTTTATGAACTGTTCTTGTCACTTACTAATTACGATGGTTTCCACAACCTACAACATACGCGATGCTTGTTAAAAAATCAAAACTAATCCAAATGACATTAAATGTAGCTTTTGAATGACAGTAAATAGGCTTAAAAGGGATACTTTTACTGCCTAGGCAGTAAAGGTTATTGACTTTTAAATGAAAAAAATGACACAAAACTGATTTTATTACATTATAACTATTTCTACTTATCACAAATATTTATAAATAGCTTTCAACATCGTCTCTTATCTCAGGTGGTGTTAGTGGTAATAACTCATCTTCACTTTCAATTGGATCCATTTCGAACAAATTTTGAACTTTTAAAATGACATCGACACTAAAGTAAACAAAACGATCCACCAAACGTCATCAGCGGTACACATAGTAACGAAAAGCCAGTTACCTTTGATGAAACGCAATAATTATAAAAATAGCTATAGAAAAAGACGATTTTTCGTGAAATTGGATCAAATTTAGAGAAAAAATTGTATGTTTCACACGGCACAAAAGTAGATTTAATGCCTTGGCTGGTTTCTTATGGAACACCAGCCGCGGCATTAAATCTCGGCTTTTGTGCCTAGTAAAACAAATAACTATTAGTTCATTAATAGTCAAAGATTAGTATATTCTGTAACAAGGTTAGAATGAAAATTCGATCCGAGCGCGAGCCGAAGGCGAGCGTGAGTAACCACGAGCATCTCGAATTTTCATTCTAACCGAGTAGCAGACTATACTTTCTCCACGATCAAAAATTTCCACACTTTGATTCTGAATCACTGAATAAATTCAAGCTACTTATTATATTTTCGAATGAAAACGTGACAGCAATAATTTTGACACTTACTCAAATTTGCCACTACGATGACAATCAACTGCGTCAAGGCTAATGTTATTATTGCTATCCAGTGTGAGAATAATATTCTATTACAAGGGAGAGAAAGCAAATACATTTAAAATGCATGGGGGCAGAGGTGTTGCAGAATATTTCTTCAATCTCAAGAGAGAGAACTCCAGCATTCTGTAATTAAATTTGATATCAGAATTGGCGAATTGTGTGATGATCGTGGAGAAAAAGATTTTCTTTTCCTAGCTGATCAAACTGGATCAACCAACACTAAATTTTCCGCTATGACCAAAATAAACAATTTCTGATGATCGCCATAAATGAAATTTTTCATTAATACCACTAATCTGAATTATAGTTACTAGAGCACATGGGAACTCGTTGTTTCTGTTAGGCATTATTTGTACAGTTGAAGTTTGTTGTGCTGGATAATTGGAAGTTAGTTATCCCGGATAATTAAAAGTTAATTACTGTGCCAACGTATCGAATATGATGAAACAATTTCGGCTGAAATCGCGTTGGAGAGCTCTTTGGAAATTTGAACACGGCAATTTACCTGCGCTAATTGTTTTCCATCGCACGGCGGATGACCAATCAAAGCAGAATAATTACCATGAAATTAAGGCTCGAACATTTTAGGTTATAGCTGATATTTTCACAGACATCCCTATGTTCTAGAGTAGAATCTATTTATTTCCAATTTCTGAATAGTTAAAACTATAACAAGATTTTAAAATTATATTATGTAGTTCTTTTCGTAAGTTACACTCCAGGCACGGAGAAACTAGGCCTAAGAATGATCAAATGTAATGAAAGCTTAACAAGGGCGAACCTTTCAAACCGGGCGGAATGTTCAGTTTCAGATTCGGATAAATTCGATATGTGAATTAAAAAGTATGTCGTATTTCAATTTGTAGTTTATATGAATTAAGAATTGATTATTTATTATAGATTGTGTATGATTTTGAAGTGTAGAATTGATTATAATTCTTACGAATCTATTCTTATCAATGATAATCAGGGATAGGAATGAATAGTTTCAAAGGAAACAAATTTTTAATACACACACGTATAAATATACATATATATATATATATATATATATATATATATATATATATATATATATATTTATATATATATACAGGGTGATTCATTAAGGGTGGCGACCGGCCGTATCTCGGAAAACGTATGTCCTAGAATTGGGGGAAAAAATTTCTTATATGCAAATCTGCCCTAAAAAAATGATTAAAAATGTTTTTGAGTCCATGGTTTTCCGCTAGGTGGCGCAAATTACCACTTATAAAATATAATTGGATTTTTTACGAAATATTCCCCAATTTAGGCTGGTAAAAAATATCAATTTAGAAACTACTGTCCTAATTCCACAACTCTTGTTAGAGTAATTTTTCTGTATTACCTATTCTGAAATGGTGGGGGAAGTTCTCTTTCTTTGACATAAAAAAGACTATAACTCCATAATGCATGAACCGATTTTCGAAAAGATAAACTCTATGCAAAGAGTATTGAATGTAGATTTCAGTAACAAATAACAAAAACACTTTTAATTCTCCAATCGGCAACAAGAGGGCGTTATGTAACACCTAGCTCTATTTATGATTTTTTTTTGAGAAATTTCAAATGCAATGCTATAAATCTAACTAGCTAACAAAAAGCCAAATTTGATGACTTATTGACCTGTCAAAACTTTTCATCTGGGGCTTCAGACAAAAATTTGTTGAAGTGTTCCCTTGACAAGACTCTCGATTTCTTTGGCTTATAACCTTCTCCTTGCTTTTTTAAAAATGCACGCAAATTGTTGTATTTTTCAATGTTCACATTATGCTTCAAATTCAACACAGACCTTATCATTGAATAATGAACCCACAAACTAGAACTCTTCATTTTCAGTGCCATTGCGGTAAAATATGCCAACAAAACGTTCTCAGAGTATTGCACTACTTTTTTTTCATTGCACCATTTGTTGAACTTAACAATCGCAGCTTCATATACTGCAGCAGATTTCGTCGGCAGCAAGTTTTGTATAGCTATTCTAGCTGCCTCTACCACCTCGGGAGGATCATTACACATTTCTAAACTCATTTTCTTTACCGAATTTGAAATATTTGTTTTAATGGATGTCAAACAAGTACGTATCCATGACAACGATACGAAAAAGGCAATATACAGTGAAATAAGTTAAACATTCAATCTTGTTATCTTTATTAAAAAATTCGTTTCCTTTTATTGTTTTATTTCGAATGAAATTATGCACGTTTGAAGAAAAAATAGTATATGATATTCGGAGAATAAGATACTTTATGTGCTTCGAATGGAACTTTCCACGCTCAGCACATAAAGTATCCCTTATTCTCCTAATATCATAATATACTATTCTCGATTGACAGGATCATCGAAAAATTCTATTTCTCCGCCAAGGAGGAGAAGTGTTGCACTTTTCCGGCCGGCGGCAGGAAAAGTGTTACTATGCAAAAGATGAATTGGTAACCATGAAGAAAAAATGCTCCAATTCAAACGTCATTTTTACTTTCAACCACTTCCCACCAGGTTGCGAATTATAACTATCAATTATTTTACTTTATATCTGTCAGAATCAATTTTGCGTGGCAATTTTGTATATTATGCTTATATCTAATAAGACACACAAGGTCAGCATGTCATAAAATTGACCGATGTGATCTACCCGCTCTCTGGGCCTGAAGATGCGAAGAATAATTATTATTGGTCATTATGTGTCTCTGTATTGATATTGTTATCATGTTACACTGAACATGTCTCCTGAAAAGCTCACTGTTTTAAATATGTTCTATTTGCTCCCGAACCAGAAACTTCAGTCATATCTCAATTTTTAAATATACATTTAACTATAGTTGTTCAATTCACGTTAAAAGTTTGGTGAGTGCATTGCCTAGATCTTGATTTTCTCAGTTATCGTAAACAGTGATAAAATTGATATAGCTGTTGAAATCTTATTCGACAGTTTTCCATTATTGTTGTATTAACTTTATTGATTTGAGTATATAGGTCATTTCCGATTTCACAATTTTTTCCCGTATTTTGAAATGTCAATCACACATTGACCTTAATTTTCTAGTGGTTGTGTTTTCCTCTATAAGTCGCAGTGTATGTTTCGAAATAAGTTTATAACATTATCCGCTTAGTTTATTCCTTTGGTACATAGTATTTTAATTTTCGTTATCGGCTAACAGTGAATTCTTCATTGAAAGAAAACGTAGAGACAATTAATGAAATAATTTCGCAAGAAAATTTCATTTCTGAATTCCAGCTTGGCAATGTTAAATTACGGCGAAACAATAGTGCAAGTCCCGTATGTATTTGTCACCGAAAGTTTTATACGACTTCTCAAAGTATTGTTTTGAATACAATGGAGAGTTTTCACCTTAATCTTGTTTACTTCTTTGTGATTTCCGCGGCTTGGAGGAAAGTGAAGGAAAATTTTGTGGTTGGAAACAAACTTCTCCCATTTTCCAATTGTGTGAGATTTTAATAGAAAATAATCCATTATTTCCCAATTCATGTCTGAATTCCGTACAATTTGGTTAACGTAGTTCCTCATTTGTGTTATTCAAGAGTTTATGAGAGCATAGTTCAGTACTGAGCTGAAAAGCTAATTAAATACTTGAGTGCCTACGTGGATGTTGGGATTTTGGATTTGCTTTTTCATTATGAACAATTGAATGCAAATAGGATGCGATGATTGATATTTTATTTTCCACTTGTATATTATATGTTTATTTCACCTTGGATACGGTTGCTATGAACACACTCATTATGCCCCAGGGCGTAATGAGCGGGCGTTATGGATCATAACGCCCGATAATTGTACGAGTAGGAATGAAGTAACTTCCATTGATTAAATACTTCATAATCCTTGTCGTATACGACTCTGGATTTCTCCGGCAATGAATTATTCGCTGCTTTGGCTGCATTTTCTATGAAATTCTTGGGTAAATTCATCTTCATTTCCATTATTTCTATAAGACTACACAAAGAAAGCAGCAATGACATTCACTAACTCTTATGTCAAAAATATTTAGAAACATCAAAATATCAACGAATGACATGCCTACTATGAAAAGGAAAATTGAAAGTATAGGAGCGATGAACCGATTTTAAAATCGATTCTTCATTATGATAAAATAATTTTTTCGTGAAAAATAAAATTTTGTATGCACCACGTGCGTTACTGGATCCTAACCCCCATCGGGCAAAATTCATCCCTCGGCCCATGGACCGAATGTTTCCCTCCGGGCGTTAGGATCTATATAACGCACTCGGTACATAAATTACTAATATAGGTAATTGAAGCTAAAATGAATTGCAAGCGCTAATTTAGTTCATTTAAAGTTTTAAAAATTTGATTGTATATGTACTTGTTTCCCTTTTCAGATCTAGATATCAAATTTGTTATTTAAAAAGGCAATGTGATTCATCATAAGAAAACACTAAAGGGGAGGGTGTGAAGCGATCATATCCAAGACAAGATATTTTAAAAAATTGATAGAACTAACTGAAAAGGAAAGTACACACACACACATACATGCCAGAATATATTTTGTCATAATATTCAATAATTAACTTATTAAATTGAAACAACTTACTAAATCAAAATTAACTAAATTAAAAACATGTTTAATAATTATTAGTGACTTCCTTAGGCCTGTCTTACAGAGCAAAGTTTCACAAAGATAGGATGTTAAAAATGGTTATAAAATGCGAAATGGCATTGGCAGAAAACTCATCATCTACTACTTTCCAAAATTCAAAGAGTAATTCATTACTAATCTGTCTTTTGGATTCACCACTTGTCGTTAAGTCTGCGAAGGTGTCTTCCTCGGCAATTGATAGCCCTTCGGGAATATTATGAAATGCATCCTTAACCCTTTTGTGACATGTAATTAGTAAGGTTTGAAATTAAGGTCGTAGTGTGGGTTTGAAGCCTAAACGCTTAATATATATTATTATTGAATACATTTTATGGTATGCTCTGGGCATTATTGAAACTTATATTGAAAATTACGCCGCCAATCTTGGAAAGTTGAGAGACGCTGATATATTCCACCAGGTGGAAATACGTAATCTGGTAAAAAAAAAGTGGACGAGTAGCTTGGCCGAGTCTATTTCCACACCTAGTAGCTGGGTCGAGTGATGACAATCGCCTTTGCCCTACACCACATTTTTTGATTTCGCAGTGGCCGAGGAGAGTTGAGTGTCTTCTCCTTTTGGTGCTGTACCCGGTTTCGGGCATAGGGTACCTCTCTACTTCTATTATACGAATAGAAGGGACCGGGAGGTTTTACGACGGTTCCGAACGTCTTTATAGAGAGGCTTTACTAGGCATAATACTTCTCGGTGGTTTACCATTGCCTTCCGAGAGGTGGCTCGGCTGGAAGTCGATCCAGCGACCTTATGTTCAGTAGTCCAACGCACTGACCACTGAGCCACGGAGTTGAGGGTAAACGTTGATAATTTGTTTTTGCCAAATAAAGCACTAGCCTACTTGTTCAGTCACTGTGTCATCTCACTCGCTCAATGTAAACCCCAATACTGATTCAAACAACTACTCGGCCCAGTAATGTACTAGACCCAGAATTGGGCCCAGTGCTTTGGGCCTTAGACTCGTCACGTGCGAACAGGGCTTAAACCCAGCGAATATTCTATTGTAAATAAAACTTCACAGTTTTTGATTTTCACCATATTTTGTTAACATGACAATTGTTTCGCCAATACACAGTGGCTTCTTCAGATGTATAATACATACTTACTTTTACAACGAGAATATTGAAAGATGAAAGAAGGGAATATACAATAAGAATGAGGAACACTTAAACGTAATCACTCAGCAGGTAGAAAGTACAAACTGTTAATGACTTGGGAAAATACAATAGGCTCAAAAATTCAATATTACATCTTGAAGAGATTTAACAAGGGTGAACTATTCATATCTTATAGGTCATTTAACAAATTATTGGATTGTTTCATACTTTCAAGAGCTTCTAATAAATTGAGCCTTTCTTTTCTATATGTAATATTTCAAATTCACTATTAAAAATACGATTTTGTTCTAGGAGATGTGATGAATAAGTAGAATCTAATTTTTCCTTGTCGTAACCTCTTTTATGTTCTGATATTCGAACTCCAATCTTCATGCCAGTTTGGCGAACATATACTTTAGGACATGAACGAATGTTCATTGGTCGGCTCTGTTATTAGCGGAGGAGATCTACCTTCTAGTTATTGTTAGTAGAATAGAACCAAGGGAAATCTCGTTGTGGAGAATGTCCCATATAAGCTCGTTACAATAGAACATAGATAATACCTGCAGGATAGTATGCTTATTATCTGTTCACTTGCAAGATTCAAATCACAGACGATTCCTGCTATAAGCAGTGTTTCGCATCGATTAGGGGTTAATTAAATTTCAAGGTAAATCACCCGGATGAGCACAAATCGAACATAGAGCGACCGATAATGGATGCCGATGAAAATGATATGCGGCTGCCGCAGAACCGATGACGAGCCGTCACCTCAATTTCCGAAGGGCGTCTACTGGTCGGTTAGTGGTTCTGGGTAGTCGATGAATATTTTTACTTCCGAATAACGGCGTATCGCGGAAATTGCGACGGTTTAGAAAATTATAAACTTCCGATGTCTGACACGGAACAATGTTGCTGTGGTTATTTCGCTTTTCCGCTCATCGATGTTGCCGGGGTTGTAATTGATCAGATGGGGAAATACTTTACGGGATGGTGAATTTGAATATGTGAAAATCTTAAGAATCAGTTCATGACACATATACTAGTTGACCTAAGTCTATCTCATATATCATATCGCCCCCTTAGTGCAGAACTAGATAACTTGAAATTTATAGTTATCGAGAAAATCGATTTTAAACTTTCAAAAGTTTAAAAAAATACAACCGTTAAGCAGTCAAAAATATTTGATGTGTATAGAGATATGCTGCATATCAAATTATGTATAGTCAATTTTATAGACAATCAGGTTTTATATATTTGCAGAATTTGATCAAAAACTTGCGATATCTAGTTGTTGCTGAAAATCTAGTCAAAAAAAGTAAAATTATCTATTTATAACCACTAGCAATTGAAAGCAAATCACTAATTAAATTCAACCTTATTTGGAATGAAAAATTAACAAGAATGGTTCAACTAAAACACAAAATATTTCAACACTTAACACGACCTAAATATCAATATCAGTGACATCACTTTCGGAAGATTCTGTGTTATGAAGCCTTTTACTTGGGTCTCTTTGGAATGGGAGACATTCCCCTGATAAAATGCTTCATACAAGCTAGGGAGTGCCGGAGGTTTCCTTTTGAAAAGAGACATTAGGTCGTCGTATTTTTCTTTTTTAAGAGGTAGTTGACTTTGATACAAAGATACAAAATTTTGTGATTGACTACGCAGAATTTCCAAATTCTTCTTACCCCTTGACATGATTTTTGCATTAACACCGTTTGAAAAACACTGTAAAACCAATTCAGTAGCATAAAAATCCACCTGTTGTTTCAAGCACACAACTAGTTATCTCATAGAGACCAAGAAGTTGCCGGCGAGTAACTCAATAATGCCATTGAAACAACTGGATAGCTCAAGATGTCTTGTTATAGAATGTGCATTTTTGGAGTTATCTATTTCTGGTCACTATTTAAACGAGTTTGGTTGCTCGTACTAGATATCTAGATGTTGCATTGAAAAGAGCACAAAAAATAGGTCAGCTTCAACTGGATAACTCAAAATGCATGAAATTGGAGTTATCTAGTTGTTGCACTAAGGGGGCGATATATAGTCCAGTCAGTTAAGACATTGAAAATCGAAAATTTAACAATAATTCCAAGAGTTTTCAAACTTTGGTCAAGGGAATGCTACATAGAGAAAGGAACAAATCTCATTTTGCAACCTTTTCTGATGTCCGGAACATTGTTAAAATGGCAATAACTTTAAATTTTGCTGTATGCTTGTGAGAAAAATTCCAAAAGTTCTACAAACTTATTAGAGTAGTATTAAATATATTATTTCGTATCGCGTATCAAACTTGCAACCAATTGAAGGATACGGAACATTTTTTTTTGTTCAACATTAACGTTTTCCTTTGATAAACTGATCTAGAAAATTCTGAAAGGTGGTAACCACTCTCTCTTTTTATAATATGCCCGCGCTAGCTGAGAGATTGGTTATACATATATAGGTTCTAGTTAGTTTTCAGAAATATTAACGAGATTTAAAATGAAGGTATTTACTACTTTCTTATTATATATACAAAGAGACTTATCTGTTTTTCTATTTAATTTTCTATCGACGTTTTATTGATTATATTATAGTTATGCTTGGTAGTTCTAGCTGCGGTTATATCGTGGCTTCTGTTAAATGTTCCAGCCAAAGTGGTTTTTAGTTCCAATCAAAATGCTTCCTAGCTCCAGCCAACTAAAATAATTCGGGGCAAATCAACATACAATCTCAAACTTAAAATCTCCCAAGAATCTCTGTAGGGTATCGATGGCCAATTCAAATTAACATTTAGATTTATCTCAAGCAAAGATGCTAAGAAAGACAGTATATGTTCCAACATTAAACTGAACATAAGATATGACCACGTGAAATTTGCCATCGTTAGCCTACAAAAATCTTGTGTCAAATTGAGAGATTGAAATAAGCAAATAAATTAAAAATATTTTAAATTAAGAAATGTAAGATGATTATTGCAATATTGAAAGATAAATAATTCAATATAGATAAATGAAAAAAAATGAAATGGCGGAAAATGAAACAAGGAATCAATTCTGATTTTCAAGATAATGCATTTATACGAACTAATTAGATTTCTTCTCATAACTTACCGTCTATCAGACGCCACACATAATTAATAATTTTAATAAACTGAATATTTGTTCAATAGATATTGAATATTATTTGACTCTCAACGATGTTGTATCTTCAACGGATACTTGCCAAAAGAGAGCGATGTTTTACCTGCAAATTCGACGCTATCTCGATATTCTCGTCGTACGCAAGTCATTCCTAACTGGGCGATTCCATTATTCATCGGTGAAACAAAAGTGAGGTATCATTTGATAGCGTGAATCACGGTATTTCGAATAGAATTCAGTGGCGGCGGTTAAGCGGAGAATTTACAAGTTACAAGGTCTGCAAACTTGATGGATACCTCGGAAAAATATAGGTGCTGAACAGTTGTATAAAATTGCAACCTTTTTCGTTGACCGGAACATGTTTATCTATAATTTTTTCAATTCGTGGTCATTTTTACGGGCAAGATGGTCTCGAAATAATTACAAAAGTTTTGAAACTTGGTTGTTAATTCAGAAAACATCTGTTCAGATGAATTCGCAAATTTGCAACCTTGTACGCGGTCATGAACCTTATGCAATTTGCAAACATATAAAAATCCAAAAATCATACGTTTGCCTGTCTGAACAGTGAATTGTTAGTTCTCTAATATTTCAGACAGAGAGCGCTATGAGCTGTTATCCATTTAGTACTTCGGCCGCGATTTGTATTGAGGAACAATAATTAAGACTATGTTAATTTACTCCGAGTCAACAAAGCTACACTGAAGAGATCTAATAAGATCGAAACAGCTGTACGCAGATTTTGAGAGACTTGACGTTTTCTATAATTAACTTTTGCTTTGGGAATGCAAATTTAGCATCTCGGAATTTATATAACCAGCTCCCTTGGAAGATTGTTCGATGATTTTTAAATTATTGAAGAATTTTCCTTGCTCATTTCATGAGAAAAATCTAAAGTATATACTGACAATATATACTACTTTCTATTTTGTATACTTTTTGGAACTATACTCGAATTTCTGTATTAGAAAATCCAATATTCTCAACATAGTCAACAATGTGTTTCTCGGATCCTTCTAACCATTCAAATATCATCTGATATGGAATTTGTAGAACATAGAAGGTAGAGCAGTAAGCAAAAAATGAGGGTTATCAAGGGATACCCATCAGTTGAAACGAAGATTCTTTCTATTTATATTATGTATTGAATAGCAGAGTATTATAATTTTCAGAGTAATTGAATGGAAAACTAGCATTAAGTTTGTTTGGAGGAAAAGCATTTAAATTGTTTTATTTTTCATTTGTATATTATTTGTTGATTTTACCGTAGATAAAGCTGCTATAAATACACTCATTATCTAAATAGTTGATGGAATCCGTCGTTACTACGTGATAATTTAACATGATGAACAAAACTAAATTTGAATTTACTATGTTTATTATCACAAAATATTTTGTGATAATAAACGTAGTAAATTCAAATTTAGTTTTGTTCAGCAGTCATAATCCCCTAGGGCGTTATGAGCGGACATAATGGAACATAACGCCCGCTCATTATACAAGGAGAAATGAAGCAACTTCCATTGATTAAACACTTCATAATCCTTGTCGTATACGACTCTGGAGTTCTCCGGGAATGAATTATTCGCAGCTTTGGCTGCATTTTTATGATGTTCTTGGGTAAATTCAATTTCATTTCTATTATTTCTATAAGACTACACAAAGAAAGCAGCAATGACATTCACTGAATATGATGACAAAAATATTCACAAACGTCAAAATATCAACAAATGACATGCCTACTATGAGAAGGAAAATGGAAAGTATAAGAGCAAAGAACCGATTTTAAAATCGGTCTTTCATTTTAATAAAATAATTTTTTCGTGAAGAATAAAATCTTGTATGCACCACGTGCGTTACTAGATCCTAACGCCCATCGGGGGTTAGGATCTATATAACGCACTTGGTACATGAATAACTAATTAGTATATTTTTTGAAATCATGAAAATGAACATTTTATTATTTACCATAAAAAATGAACTTATTATGAACTTAATCAGTACTTTCAATCTCATTAATAATTAGTGTCTGATAACTAAACTAAGCCATATGTTTGAGAATCCATTTTATGTAATGATCTCGAAAAAACTACATCGATGGTGGTATTGTAGATTTTGCTAGATTACTGATTATTTTTTGAATGAAATTCATGGAAAAAAATTATTTTAGATAGGCTTTAAGTTTTTATCAGAAAAATTGTTAATAAAATCTCTACTTCTTCATATGAACAAAAATTAAAAAGTTTATTTTAATTATTCATTTTGATTCCTGATTCTAATTTAACGAATAGATTAAAGATTATTTCTGGAAATTATAACGAAGAAAATAACAACAACATTTGAGAGTAATTGACGAAATATTCAAAGTTGTAATTCAGTTGTATTACAATGATGAAAACTTCTCAAATACTTGAACCATTAGGTTCATTCTATGCCAAAACAAGCACAGGTCGTTCGATCAAGGAAGAAAAAATTAATTATTCGATTACTCTAAAAATATTTCGTATAGTGCTGTAAAAGAAATAAATTCCGAACAAATTATAATTAAAGAACTTCCTACTTCGCATTAATTTCTGCAGAAATAACTGCCAAGTATCTCAGCTTTCTTCGTCTCCTTCATTCTGCTGACTCATTTCCTTCACTTCAAAGCTTTTCAGCATCTGAAGGAATAAAACAGAATCTTTTTACAGTCTCAATCTATTCACAAAATAAAAACTTCTTAGCATCAAAGTAATATATAGATTGAAAATATGCTCGAGAGTATATATTTCATTCGAAATTCCAGATCAATTTTGCGTTTTTTTCGAAATTATTCATTACACCAGATTATAAGTGTTTGCATTTTTATTGATACAGGGTGTTATTTAATAAGTATCCAATATTTTTTAAGACGTTTTCACGGCTATTTATAAGATGAAAAGCTCATATGAGGCCTTTTTTGAGACAAAGATTTTGAATTGATGTGTCCGTTTCTTTCCCAAAACTAATATTGTAGTAATACAATCAAATCATGAAAAACATACTTGTTGATCATTGTCAATTTCATACATTACAGAAGGTGAACAAGGAAAATTCTTTAATAATTTAAAAAATTATCAAACAACTTTCCAGGGAAGCTGGTTATACGTATTCCACAACGCAAAATCTGCATTCACAATCGAACGGTGAATTATAGAAATTGCCAAGTCACCCCGACTCAAAATCTGCATACAGCCGTTTCGATCTTATTAGATTTCATCAGTGCAGCTTATTTGACTCGGAGTGAATTAACAAATTTCTAATTGTTCCCCAATACAAATCGTAGTCAGTAACACTGTCTGGATAACAATCCAGAGCGCCATCCCACCAAAGATAGAGTAGATATCTTCATATCAGGAGGTACGTGTTTAAGCGACGAATTTCTGCATTTTCAGGCTAAGCGGTGAATTGTTGTTTCCCAATATCTTTGGTGGGATGGCGCTCTGGATTGTTATCCAGACAGTGTTACTGACCACGATTTGTATTAGGGAACAATTAGAAATTTGTTAATTCACTCCGAGTCAAATAAGCTGCACTGATAAGATCTAATAGGATCGAAACAGCTGTATGCAGATTTTGAGTCGGGATGACTTGACAATTTCTATAATTCACCGTTCGATTGTGAATGCAGATTTTGCGTTGCTGAATACGTATAACCAGCTTCCTTGGAATTGTTTGATAATTTTTTAAATTATTAAAGAATTTTCCTTGTTCACTTTGAGTAATGTATTGTAGACACAGAAAAAAAATACATTTGAATTAAATCACTAACTTACTTGATAAGTTCCAAAAAGTTTAAAAGAATAGCAGGATATACTTCATAGCCCACTTGATACTTTCATTTTCCAATAAATGGACACAATAAAAGTCTTATCGATAAACTCATTGGGAAAAAACGAATGAAGAAAATGTTGCATGCAACATACCCCACGCAAACTATTAATGAAGAACAAAAATACTTCTCAAAAAATTCTTTGGCGAATTTGAGTAGCAAAATTTGTAACAGACTGTCGAAAAATAAAGTTCAAACAATTTGTATAAATAAAAGAAACTTGAAGTCATTCTAGGTCAATAATAAAGAAAAATCTGACATCGGAGAAAACAGTGGTGTTTACAAAATATTTTGCGATTAATGTCCTGCTTTCTATATTGGACAAACAGGAAGGAATATAAACATTCGTGTTGAAGATCATGAAAAGTCAATTTTACAAAATGAAAACACCACTGGCTTCTCCGAGCATTGTATAAAATCTAATCATTTCCTGGATATCAACAAAAACCAATTGTTGCATTCGGGCAACAAAGGAAAGCGCCTTGACCTTCTTGAAATAAGTTCCGCCCATAAGAGTAAATTACCTCTTGTAAACGAACAAATTGATTTTCAGGTATCACCTTTGCGTTTGTCTGTTTTATAAAATAAGATGTAATACTCTCCTGTAATCAGTCTTGATAATGAGTTCTTAACTTGAAACATGTCGACTATCCTTTACTGCTAAGTGCAGTATCTAAATATTTTTATATAGTGAAACTTAAGCCAAGTGTGTTTTATTTTAAAGCTTAACCTTTATTCCTAGTGGCTCCGTAGTTTAGTGGTCAGTGCGTTGGGCTACTGAACAGAAGGTCGATGGATCGAATCCCGGCCGGAACAACGAATTTATGCGGAGCCACCTCTCGGAAGGCAATGGCAAACCACCGAGCAGTATTCTGCCTAGTAAAGCCTCTCTGTAAAGACGTTCGGAACCGTCGTAAAACTGTAGGTCCCTTCTATTCGTGTATCGCTGTATCACGCACAGCACGAGTAGTTGTAGAGAGGTCGCCACGCCCTAAACCGGGTACGGCACCACAAGAAGAAGAACCTTTATTCGTTATGATGTTTCACCAAGTGATGTGCGATAATTCAATTATTGAATAACTAATATTGAAGATTCACTCATCACTTGGTGAAACATGATTGAATACTGATATTTAAAATAAAAGACTTCCCTTAACGTTTCACAAATATATTGAAAAATAGAAACTAAATCAGTTAATAACCCGAAACTGGTTCACAGATTTAATTTTTATTTTTCAATATATTTGTGAAACGTTGATCCCAGCGTTTTATTTTAATTATTAGTATTTCATATTTATACTGCCATTACTTCAGTGCAATTGAGGTTTAAAATTTCACAAGAAATAATATTTCACATATATTATTGCCGTGCCCAGATTTTTCCCGAATATTCCGGTCCATTACCCTTAATCGATCCTTCGCGCGGGACCTCTAGGGCGCCGCCAGCCTCGGGCGCTCCGTCTTCTCGCTCTATCCGGTCAATATAGTTTAATAATTATAATGAACTCCCGGAATTAGCGCTATAAATTGAATTAACCGATCGTCGTAATTAGTTTACTATCGGTTAAATGAAGCGATACTAACCCACACTCTGATGCTGAGGCGGCGTTGACGGATTGTTCCGTGTAAGAAGTATAGTCCTAGATTTGAACCCATCAGGCTGGTCGAGATTGGTGGTATAAAAAATTAGCTGCTACTATATACTGGGGAGGTGATCGATGTAGTTTGTCGATACATGTTAGTCTGATGCGATTTAATTATACACCCTATACGAATAAACCCTCAAAATTCTTTTGAATATTGTTGGGGTCATTTGCTTCAGTTCCACCAGTGGACTCTGGAGTCACGGATGAGGAGAAATGTTATTTTAATTTTTAGCAGGTTTTCACTTTGAGAACCTGCTTCTTAAAATGAGTGCGATTAGCAAAGTTGGACCTAGGACCACGATAGTTTTTCGTTTCATGACATTTATGATGCTTCGCACCAAAACCCAATCTCATATATATATATATATATCCTATCCTTCTATCTATTCATCTATCTGCCAATGTAACTCTATCTATCATTATATTTATATATCTATCTAGATATCTATCAATCTATCGACCCGGCAAACCTTCTGCCATATAAATTATTTTTATTCATCTATCTTTCCATCTATTCATCTATCTGCCGATGTATCTCTATCTATGTAGATAGTTATCTATCTTTCTATCTATCTAACTATTCAACAATCTATCTATCATTATATCTATCTTATCAATCTATCTGACCCGGCAAACGTTGTTTGAATTATCAAAATGGCTATTAAAAAATATGGTTTTGGATTTATTGGGCCGATACTTGGTTTAAATTAATAAACATATTGAAACAATGGTTAAAAATAACAAATTCACACATTTTTTATAAAAAATAACGCATGACGCACGTTTCGGTGGAACTTCACCTTCTTCAGATGCTAATGGCAAACTTACCATTAGCATCTAAAGAAGGTGCCACCGAAACGTGCGTCATACGTTATTTTTTATAATAAATGTGTAAATTTGTTATTTTTAACCATTGTTTCAATATAAAAAATATGGGTTGTTGATAGAAGAGTGAAAATTTAGAGTTGTAAGTATTTTTTAATGCAAAATCATAAAAAAATAAAAATAAAAAATTTTGCCTGAAAAATTTATAAAAATGTTTAGGGTGGACCACCCTAATCACTTAGGGGTATGAAAAATATATTACGACCTATTCTCAGACCGACTTTTGTTATTTTCGATTGCCATCTTGCAACCCTATCGTGTGTGGATAAAAAATGAAAATTGCGATAGAATGTCAGGACGAAATAAAGATAAAATTCTTGCCAAAACAATTAGAGTTTATAATCAACAAATGAAAATAGGAGTTGACCGAAAAGGGATGAAATTTAGTGTTGTATGTATTTTTGAATGCTGTATCATAAAAAAATAGAACAAAAAATTTTGTTTGAAAAATCAAACCCTCAACATTTAGGGAATTATGAAAAATAGATTTTGTCCGATTCTCAGGCCTAACCGATATGCACACAAAATTTCATGAGAATCGGTGGAGCCATATCGAAGAATTTAACAAATAAAAAGTAGGGGGTTGATCGTAAAAGGGTGAAAATGAAGGTTTGTATATATTTTTGAATGCTGTGAAATAAAAAAATAGAACAAAAAATTTTGTCAGAAAAATTAAAAATTAAAATGAAGGGGTGGTCCACCCTTAACATTCAGGGGGATGAAAAATAGATGTTGGCCGATTCTCAAACCTACCCGATATGCACACAAAATTTCATGAGAATCAGCCAAGCCATTTCGGAGGAGTTCAACTTCTAACACCGTGACACGAGAATTTTATATATTAGATATATATATATATATATATATATATATATATATATATATATATATATATATATATATATATATATATATATATATGTTCATATGTATGTATTTTAGCGTTGTTTACACGATAAAGGACGTAATTTTGAAGCAATATAGTTGAAAGTTTGTAAATAGAAAGTTTTGTATGATATCTTGGAAAGGATTGCTTTTGGTTTGAATTGGTTGGTGGGTTGACCCCCTGAGGGGAAAATAAATCTTGTTTACACGATAAACGGTGCAATTTTGAAGCAATAGGGTTGAAAGTTTGTAAATAGAAACTTTCCTATGATATCTTGGATGGGATTGCTTTTGGTTCGAATGGGTTTCGGGGTTCACCCCCCTGAGGGGAATATAAATCTTGTTTACACGATAAAGCTCGCAATTGTGAATCAATAGGGATGAGAGTTTGTATCTAGGCATTTTCGTATGATATCTTGAATGGGATTAGTTTTGGTTCCAATTGTTTGGGGGGATGACCACTCGGGGGAGGAAAATAATCTTGTTTACACGATAAAGGTCGCAATTTATGAGTATTTTTTTCAACGTTCAATTTCGAAGTTGATATACCTAATTTCACAAAATCACTAATTTTGTGGAATAAAAATCCTATTGCCAATTGGAATAAAAACTATTAATTATTTGAACAAACATACATCACAGAATATTTAAAAAAAGGTTCTTTTACAGGCATTAATGAAAAAAACATATATACACAACTGTGACTCTTAAGGGTGGAGAGGTAGCAAATAACCACAACAATATCCCAAAAAATTTTGACAGTTTATCTGTCGAACACCCTAAATATTGTCGTAAATGACGCAACGGCTTGTGTTAGATACGAGTATGAATTATTATAAATCAACACTTGGCTTCATTTCACATAAATTGCTATATTTACTTGACATATATGTTTCAGTCTATTAACCTATTATCAAAGAGTTTTCTTACTAATTTGAACATGCGACAATATTTCTATTTATTTTACTGTATAGCGAGTCCTAAGCCTGAGGTCTATTTGGTCATTAGAGATGAGTAAGTTCGTGGAGTTGGCCGGAGTAATCTCTTAAGCTCCTAAAAGGTCCTTCCTCTTTCCTTTCTATATCTTATAATACAGTAATAGTTTGAAAGTTTGGATGTACAAGGCAATCTCCGAAACTACTCATCCGATTTCAAAAATTCTTCCACCAATATTCAGAATAGATAAATACTATTCCGTTAAAGTAAAATGACTTTTCGTAGCAACCTATTTTGCTAATAAATTGCATGAAAAATTCCTTCATTAATTTTTTTGATTTAATTTCTTTCAACCTTAGTTTATTTAATATATTTTGCCTGCTAGCTAGTTCGTATTAAATACATAATATATAAAAACCTCCACCGCGCCCCTTCTTTTTTCAATTTTTTATATATTTTCAACTTATAATATACCTATTGAACATATTATATCTTTTAAGCTCACACTTGTATGTTAATTGTGAAAATTTAAATTCAAGGTTGAAGAGATTAAGCACTGATTTAACGTACCTACTTAATTAAGTAAAAAAAAAATTGTTTCAGCTCCGACGTACCAGGCTTAGTATGAAAATTGTGTCTTGAGGAGTAAACTCCAATAAACTCCAAAAATTTTCAGACTGCAATTCCCTTATGCCAGTGGTTCTCAACTTCTTTTTCGTCGCGTATCCCTTGAAAATATAAAAGTCCTACTAGCATAAGAAAAATGAATTTAAAGAGGTCTTATTTGGTGTGACAATGAAATGCACATAAATAACTGTAAAATCTTCTGTATTAAATTGTTTTAGAACAGATAGATAGATAATGTTTATTTCATGAATCAATACAATATGGATTACATCACATTTCAGAAAGTCAAGGAAATAACGATTCATGTGAGAAATGTCAAAATATTATCAGTAATAATATCACAAGAGCATCGAAAATAATCGATTATACTACCGAGTCACGAGACGTATTTTGCGCCGAGTGACGAGGTCAGTATAATCGATTATTTTCGATTGCTCGAGTGGTATTCGTTACGATTATATAACGAATAAAAAATATTAATTTTTTTTGACAAACGTCAAAACACCGTGAATATGAAAATATATATACATTTTGACACGAGGCGAAACACCAAAACGATTATATCACGTCGTCAAGGGTATATTCACTCATCTATACTACGTCGTTATGCCAAATTCACGGATTCTATTGGCTTATTCATACATGAGTTATATAATCAGTAATAATATCACAAGAGCATCGAAAATAATCGATTATACTACCGAGTCACGAGACGTATTTTGCGAAACACCACGAGAGCGCAGCTCGAGTGGTGTTTTAAAAAAATACGCCGAGTGACGAGGTCAGTATAATCGATTATTTTCGATTGCTCGAGTGGTATTCGTTACGATTATATAACGAATAAAAAATATTATTTTTTTTTGACAAACGTCAAAACACCGTGAATATGAAAATATATATACATTTTGACACGAGGCGAAACACCAAAACGATTATATCACGTCGTCAAGGGTATATTCACTTATCTATACTACGTCGTTATGCCAAATTCACGGATTCTATTGGCTTATTCATACATGAGTTATATAATCAGTAATAATATCACAAGAGCATCGAAAATAATCGATTATACTACCGAGTCACGAGACGTATTTTGCGCCGAGTGACGAGGTCAGTATAATCGATTATTTTCGATTGCTCGAGTGGTATTCGCTACGATTATATAACGAATAAAAAATATTAATTTTTTTTGACAAACGTCAAAACACCGTCACTATGAAAATATTCATACATTTTGACACGAGGCGAAACACCAAAACGATTATATCACGTCGTCAAGGATATATTCACTTATCTATACGCAGTCGTTATGCAAAATTCACGGATTCTATTGGCTCATTCACACATGAGTTATATAATCGCTGAAATACTGACATAGTAAGTTTTGCCGGCTTGCATGTTTTATCGCTGTGAAACAAGAGTAGCTATGGAAACTTTCTCACTAAAAATGGAATGAGTGAAATAGTCACAGTAATAAAAGTACAGAATATAATGAATCGACAGCAACAATCGAACACTACAAATTTCTTCAAAAGTCATCTACATCGTATACAGAAACAAAACAAAATAAAAAAGAGAAAAGAATAAACTCTATTTTAAAAAAATCATAAATATCATAAAAAGTCTTGTCTAATAAAAAACTTTTCAATTTAGCCTTGAAGATACTGATAGTTGGGACTCGCCTAATATCTTTCCTCAGCAGATTGAAACATTTCTACCCCACATATTCTGGCGATGAACGACCAACCCTCAGAGTCCTATATGGTATGGTATAACACACACAATAGAAACCACTTTTCAGAAAAACATAGCTTGTTTATAGGTCACTTGTTCATCAATGTCTTCTTATTTTGTTCATCATCAAAACAAGGAGTTCTTTTCTGTATATAATGATAATTCTCTGTTCCTGCTTGTCCTCACCCAGCTTCTTGAAGTCTCGGGACTGCAGTTTTTTTCTGTACTTGTTTTTTATGAACTCGTTAGAGGAAAACGCTTTTTCTACCAAGCCATTCTATGGAAACGAAAAAAAAATTTGATTGCTACGTTAGAAAGACTTTGGTGGTATCTAACCAAGACTTGATTAGAGTTCTACTTTCAAAATCGGTTTTCTTTTTCTGGAATATCCCATTTTCGCTCATTCAGTTATGCTTTTTTGTCGGTACAGAAGTTGTTTAAGTGAAAGAATTATTTTATTTATAAAGTTCCGTCATTGCTCTCTATCTTTCCGAGAACCTCCTGGCAACACTTGGCGAACCCTCAGGGGGGTATCACAGGTTGAGAACCACTGCCTTATGCCAACGCAAAATTCCACCATCTGGCATTATTGTAACCGTTCTCTTCACCGCACTAAATCTATAATTAGCGTGTCCGAAAACAACGAACGAACGTTGCGAAAGTATTGTCAATTACACCAAAACACGTCCAATTTCTTCGCCACCAATTAATTCACAACTCCCGTGCGTTTGACATATCCAGGTTGAAAAATTTGCATAAAACGAAAGGGGCGCTAATAAAAATCCACTACGACAATGCAACTCGTGAATTCCGTGAAGCGGAAAAGCCCTAAATCGGCACATTTTCCGACCGTCGAAACGCGGGAATCAACCCAAATTGCATTTTCTACATTTTTCTACTTGTTCACTCACGCATTTCATGTTTTTTAATACCGCCGCTGGCTTCCGCGTCTCTTCATTCATGTCACATTTGGAAAGATGCGCAATTTGTAAATGTCCGGGCGACGATGATTTTCGAACTGTCTCGTACTGAAATTTTTTAATATATAAGGCAAATATCGTATTTGAATATTCGAATAGAAGTGCACAACTCTTTATATTTATATGGAGCATAGCAGAGTTGCCCAAAATGTAAAGCGCGGCTCTCCATAGCGCCGTGGGCACTTCTCGACTTAAAATAAAGTGAAAACTTACAAATATCGGAATTTTTGGAGTGGTCTATTTTTACTTGATCCTGTGTAAGATTAGCTGGTGATCGCAAAATATTCTTGCAAGTTGTCGAGCCTTATGGATCGGAAGGTATGATCGGGCTAGACATGTCGATGTGCCTTTCGCGATAGATCTGGAATGTTATGGAAGATCTTTCGGAAATCATATAAACAAAAGATGAATTTCGATTATCTCTCTCTGCAAGGAGAGAACAGTATCCCTCTCAAATCAACGAACAAAATATCAGCTTTCATGATAAGCTCAAGTTATGGGAAGATGATATCAAAGATTCTTTCTCAATATTTGACGTCAAATGCACTTAATCTTCCTCAAGATATGAAACCATATTTTAAAGGCATATATCACAACTCATTATTTGGTTTGAGAAATACTATAGACATGAAAATTTCGATAGATTAGCAGAGATTCAAGATGCATACAACACTAGTGCTCCATCGGAATTTACTTCTGCTGAAGAAGAGACTCTCATCGAGTTATCTGGCGACAAAAGTTTGAAAGTCAAATTTGACTGCATGGCATTGACAGAATTTTCGATTTCAGTGAAAGATGAATATTACCCCCGTTGACGTGATAAAACCATGTGGATTTTTATTAAATTTTAACATATTAGAATCATATTCCATCCATACTAATTTTATACAAAATTTTTATTAATATTACAATTTCTGTTCATTCTAAACGATGGTTTTGGTAATACTAAATAAATGAGTACTTTCTCCTTTAAGAAATGCCCACTTTGTGATAATCACCCATATGTATGTCCTTATTAACAGCTTAAGTTGATTTTAAAATAGAAAAATTCAACCACAGGGTTGACGAATTCATAGTTTTCCACTTTTTTACCAAATACTCCGGAATTTCTGATACCTTACATATGTTTCTCTGAGAAGTCCAGCTATCAAACGCATCATATTCTTTTTCGTATAGTACTAGCGTCAGAAGTTCCAAGCTAACGGCTTTCGCTGACTCCAACACATCGGCAAGAATATCAGATATATCACAAAAATTATTTTCTTTGTCCATAAATTATGCGATATTTTATAAATTCACTAAAATTAAGTTTCCATAGGGCTTTTTCGGTTCCTTTATCTAAACAAGACCTTATGGAAGAACTTGACGTGATTCGTACGATAGGTATTGATAATGAGTTTCCACCAAGAATAATAAATAGTTTAATTACTAAAAAAGAGAAACATTTCTCCAATAAGCAATTATATGGACCATACTGCAATAGTAATAATAAAAATGAACAAAATTTTTTGAGCATCCCTTATACGCACATCCCCTCTTCAAAGATCATTCAATTCTTCAAAAATAATAATTTGAATTCTGCTTTTTCGAGTCACAGCAAATTGGATAAAATGATTTTTAATAATAAAATGTCAAAAGTCGATCCAATGAAGAAGACAGGAATTTATAGAATGGACTGTGAAGAATGTAATTCATCCTATATAGGCCAGACCGGAAGATATTTTGAAACCAGGCTGAAAGAACATCTAAAAAACGGACAATCAGCATTTAGGGCGCATCTAGAGTCGAAAAGACATAACATCTCATCCTCTTTTAAACCAAAAATTCTTCATTACTGTGACAAAGGTATGAAAATGAACTTCCTGGAAGCCATGTAAATAAACAAACTCCAAAAATCCCATCATTACATTCTTCTCAATGACCAGTTAGACCCAAACCACTCCGCACTGTTGAATCTCCGATAGTTTAGACCCATCGATTATATTTTACCACCCTCAGGTCCGAACCAAAATACGTATATTTTCAAGCGATGTCTTAGTAATTATGTATTCATATTAAAAATAAATAATAAGAAAACAACTTGTTTAAAAACCACAAAATGAAAATAACTTTTATTCTGAATAAAAGTTATTTTCATTTTGTGGTTTTTAGACAAGTTGTTTTCTTATTATTTATTTTTAATATAAATATGAACTACCACAGAGTTGATTCATCGTCCATAGAATTTTTTAATTATGTATTCAGTCTTGATAATTCTGTAAAAGGGGAAACTAGTCGAGTAAAAGTTATTTTCATATAGTGGTTTTTACTTATTATTTATTTTTCATTCAAAATTAAGTTATGACGGATTTACAGTACTTAATGGCCACTTCAATATCTGAAATTGGTACTATGTAGGTACTCTAATAACCTTTTTATATTTGTTCTTATTTTTCTACCCACGTATTGCAATTTCCTGAAACATTCTGCCTAACGTCACTATCATTGCCAAAAGAATAAAACTGCCAAAACGTTAATAATAAAAGATATTTTCATTTTTATATCAAAAAAACAAAGTATCGGAAGAAAACACGTATACAACTCCAATATTTAGCACTCGCAAGTGCAAAAAAGAGTCGCTCTATATTCTTGTTGTACAAATAACTATTTCCGTCGAGAAATATAAACCCGATCGATAAAGGCACAAAGAAAACAACTTAATACAGCGCAAAAATACGGTACGTAAATATTAGCATAGCTTCGAAATCGAAAGCATCAAATTGGGAGGAGCAGGCGATAAAACAACAACTCCCAAATTCGGGCTCGCGTAAAAACATCAGAAATGGCAAGAGGGTCGTAATTTTCACGAAACTGAGAAAAGGAATATCTCCTGAAGACGCCACCGGCTTATTGGCAACGTCAGTCCTGGTCGTTTCACTATTGAGGATGACTTGCATCCCCAATCCAATTTTATTGAGCCGCCTTTACATTCCGCGGGGAGAAAACACATTCGCGAGGAAAACGGAAAAACCGCAGAAACAGGTAGCATATATCCATATAATGCGCTTAGTGCTTTCATTGATTGATTATTTACTGCTACTGTTCCACATTCTTATGGCCCTTAAAAGCGTTTACCTAGTCAGACCTAGCCCATAAAAGGAAACATTCGAAATTATGAGATCCTAATGTATTCTGAGCTGCTGCGATAACAGTGGCGACTCGTTTCGTTAAATAGTGGGTGTTTAGATAGATAGATATTCATTCAAACACCAACAATAAAAGTACATTCTCAAACAACGGAATGACAGATTTGCGGCATGTCAGCACAATACCATGGATCCATAATTACTAAAATACAATTGAATCTATTAACAATAAGTGTATAGAACATTCGAATAAAAGACATCGATTATCAAGAAACACTACAAACTACAGCAGGCTTTCCCAACCTTCATTTCGCCAAGCCTCCCCGAGCTAAAAATAATATTGTCATTCCCCCTTAGGTAAGTTTCGACAAAAATAAGGAACGCACATTTTATATATTAATTAAATTATTTATTATTAGGTATTTTTAATAGGTTAAATACAGATACAATATATCAATTAAGGATAATGAATGAAAGAATACATTTGAATCATTAAGTACTTTTACAAAAATCTAAATAACCGACATTTTGTGTTTTATTTTTCTCTCACACAAAACAAATCGGGTTTTTATGAATCTTGGTGAAAATGTCACAATTGCACTGTAATTGGCACGTTGGATTTTTTGCAGAATCGTGATAAACCCGTTTTAAACCTACAAAGCCCACATCCTCCCACTTCCCGACGTCAAATCACCCGTAATTTATTTTTCCTGTTATTTTGATTATATTTTCTTCTTTTTTAGATGAGTTTCATCCTGTAACTTTTTTTTAAAAATTATCTGTACTGGCCTACCATGCATTTTTCACTTTCTTTTATATTTTAAATTATATTTTTATAATTAGATGATTTTTAAACAACTTTTAATTTAAAGTAATTTTAAAACAAATAAATAAAATCTTTTAAAGTACTAGCTAATGAGATACTTGAGCTTGCATGCTCTGTACCAGTTGGTCGATTCTAGGTTCAGTCGCTGCTAAAGCTATGGTTAAATCGCTATCGACGGCAAGGCGTTTACGCTGCTTAGTTTTTATTAAAACTAGAGCTGAAAAACCTGCCTCGCATAAATAAGTGGACGAAAATGAAATAAGTATTTTTAAAGCAAAAGAAACAACTTTCGGATTAACAACGAATTCATTTCTAGAAATTCTTCTTGAAATTCTCCCTTAACGCCCCCCCTAATATTTTTCTACGCCTCCCTAGGGGGGCGTGCCCCCCTGGTTGGGAATCCTGAACTACAGTATAAAAAAATTCACAAGTGAATAAATTCATAAATTAGTAATAATCATCTACTTAAATTTCTAAAAATAGCAAAAACAAGACAAGGCAGCTATGAAGCGCAAAACAGTGCAACCAACTGATTCAACAAAAACAGCCAAAGAAACACAAAACCAAATGTCAGCATAACGCAAATGCATTGTAATACACATCCAGAGTATAAGGCTCCATTCGTACCAGAAACATCAAAACGCTCCGCCTGAAATTCTGCGGCTGCGAGATACAGGGATGATAAGGATGTTAAATCTCTTTCGAGAGAAAATATGTTATTACAAAAATTGCTTCAAGAAATGGAGTACACCATAGGAATCCAAAAGAAAATGATTAATTCGCTTGAATATCAATTACAAGCTAACAAACCGAAAAGTATGTCAATAAAAGATTCAATACAGTTGAAACACCTGTAGCTGATAAGGATAAAAACATTCCGACAGCTGAGCCCGTAAATAAACAACCAGTTAGGGATGTACACAAGCAGTATTCTACTAAAACTGAAATGAATAAGAAAGTTAATTCGAATGGCAATGTAGATCTCAAAACCATAGTGCATAGATCGGGTTTCTCTGCCCAGCACACAGTAAGTGAAAATGTATCTAATTCTAGAAACAGCAACAAGGTAACTGTGGATGATGTAAACAATGCGATTATTTCAGCACAACAGTCATGTTCATTGACTGAACGAAGTGATTCAAATAAAGTGAACTCATTGGATAATTCCAGTTGGAAGGAAGTCGTCAACAAAAAAAGGATCCAAAAGCGCTCGCGCCCGGCATTAGTAGTTGGAAATTTCATTGGTGATTCAACCGTAAAAGGTATTGAAAAATCCAAAACGCTTCACGTTTCAAACTTAAACCCTAACACTACATCCGAAGAATTACTAACCTTCCTAAAGAAAATATTTTCGGCTGTTAAATGTGAATCTCTAGTCTCGAAATATCCTGAAAGCTATGCCTCTTTCAAAGTTATCATTCCTGTGTCCGAGTACGAAAAAGCTCTGAATGCGGAAAACTGGCCAATTCATGCAAGCGTACACCATTTTTTCCATCGGAAAAAGGTAATACCCAGCAATCCTTAGCAAACTCATCTATGCTTCGTGTACCAGACAGCAAGGTATTGAATCCTTCATTTAAGATCATGCAGCTAAATGTGCAATGTATCAACAATAAGCTTGAACTACTAGATGTCTTCTTACATACTTACAGTCCTCATATCCTCTGTATATCAGAGCATTGGTGTAGTATGGACAATATATCTTTTGCAACATTAAATGGCTACAAACAGGCTGCCGCCTATTGCCGAACAGACAAAAATCATGGTGGTACCTCGATTTACATCAAAAGTAATATAGATTTCAGTATTATAAATGTATTTGACCTAACAGTGGAAATGCACTGCGAATGCTGTGCCATCAAATTCGTTTTCAGTAATAAAAGTGTAATTGCTGTTAGTATTTATAGACCACCATCTGGTAATTTGGAACTGTTATTGCAGAGACTATCCTATGTCTTGCAACGATGTATTCGAAATGTTGATTACATTTTTATCTGTGGTGATCTGAATATTGATTGCACTAAGAATCAATCAACTGAAAAACAATATCTTCAAGATCTCGTTGGATGCTACGACCTCAAAGTAACTACGGATAAACCAACTAGGGTATTTACTAATGCTAGAGGTCAAACTACCACTTCACAAATTGATTACATTCTGGCAAACAGTAACCTTCAGGTTCTGGTGGATAACGTTATTGAAACTCATTTCAGCGACCATAAGGCAATCTTTCTGGAATGCTTTCTTGGTAACTATCCAGTTGATCATCTTGAACCAAAAAAAAAACAGCACGTCTACCGCGACATTTCCCTAGGGAATCTTGATAGACTATTGAATTCAATGTCTGAAGGGAACTTTAGTGATGTGTTTAAATGTTCGAATGTGGAGGATGGCTTTCAGTGCTTTATGAAAGTGATTCAAGACCAAATTGACCAGTGTTGTCCAGAAAAAACAATAATAGTGCGTGAAAAATCGAAGGTGCTCTGGATAACTCCGGAAGTCAAGCAGGCCAGCCGAAATATGAAAGACCTTCACTGGTTGTATAGCAATATAAGAACTGAAAACTCCTTAGCTCTATATAAACTTGCCAAAACTCGTTATAAAGCTACTCTTAAACAAGCTAAATTAAAATTTCATGAAAATCTTATTGTCAACTCTAGTAATATTAACAAAACAGTGTGGAACATCGTGAGTCGTGAGATATATATAAATGGTTCCTTATGTTCGGAACCCAAAGAATTAGCTTCAGTCTTTAGTAAATATTTCTCAAATATAAGTAGACGTAGCATAATGGCTCATTATGGTAACTCACTATCGCATTCTTGTACTGTCTCGCGAATGGCAGATAATACTTTTTTCTTTCTACCTGTGTTAGACGCTGATGTGTTTAATGCCATAAGACTTCTTAAAAATAGTAAAAGTACTGGCATGGGCTCTGTTTCTACAAAACTAGTAAAATATATTTCCAAGGTCATTTCTAAACCATTGTCTTACTTGATGAATTTGTCGATCTCTTCTGGCATATTTCCTAATATGTTTAAGACAGCTACTGTTATACCTGTACATAAGAAAAATGATCCTCTTGAAATAGCAAATTATCGACCGATTTCAATCTTAAGTGTCTTTTCTAAAATTATGGAAAGAATTGTATTCGACCGAATGATGAAATATTTAAATAGGTTCAATAGGATTGCCAATTGTCAACATGGTTTTAGGGCTAGCAGATCCACTGAATCAGCTGTTGTTGGATTTGTTGAATTTATTTATGAATCTTTAGACTCTGGTTTGTATGCTGCAGGGATATTTTTTGACCTGACGCGTGCATTTGATTGTTTGATCTATGATTTCATCCTTGATAAATTGTACAATCTTGGGTTCAGAGGCATATTTCTGAAATGGCTTGAAAGTTATATATCAAATAGGCGCATGGCAGTTAGAATTCAGGAATGTTGGTCTGCAGAGGAGTGTACTGACTTGGGAGTTCCCCAGGGCTCCGTGTTGGGTCCCCTACTGTTTATGTTATTCATTAATGACTTACCTAATCATGTGGGGGCTGACGGTATAACTTTATTTGCAGATGACACATCGATTGCGGTCACCGCACGGGACCCTGAGGAGCTCCTTGGTAAATGTACACTTCTAATAAATGAATTTGATGCCTGGTGCCAATCAAATGCTCTGATATTAAACATCAGTAAAACCGAGTGTCTGTATTTCAATGAACACACTTTGGAGCGAAAATTGTCAATTCCATTTAAAAATGATAAAATTGTATCCAATACTTATGTAAAATTCTTGGGAGTTTTCCTTGATCAAGATATGAAATGGTCTGTACATATAGATGCGTTGACTAAAAAATTGAATTCAGCGTTCCATGCAATGAACATAATCAAGGATTGTTTGCATCTTAGTTATGTGATGGAAGTTTATTATGCTTTAGTTTACAGCCATATTACCTATAATATTCTAATTTGGGGTAACTCAGCTGATAGTCGTAGAATTTTTATTTCACAGAAGCGCATATTACGAATAATTTTCAAACTGAAACCACGCGACTCTTGTAGGCTTTTATTTATTGAGAAGAAAATTTTGACTACTCCTTGTATTTATATTTATAAATGTCTGATCCATGTTAAACTCCATGAGTCAGAATTTACAAAGTTAAATAGTTTCCATGATTATAATACTAGACATGCAGAATTGTTGTTCATACCTAAGCATAGTACGGCTAGGTTTGAAAAATCACCAGCCTATCAGTGTATCAAATTGTATAATCACTTACCGCTAGGGCTTAAGAGTCTTGGCCTTACCAGGTTTAAGAAAGATTTAAAGTCGGTACTTCTCAAGAAAGGATATTACAGTGTTAGAGAGTACCTGGCTGATAAATTTATTTTGTAATATTAGTTTAACCTGGCATGTCCAATACATTATAAAATGTCAAAATGGATGTAATAAAATTATTATTATTATTATTATTATTACATTGGTAGGAACGAGGGAGATAGTTGTACAGCCTCATACATATATATTGGACCTGATTCTGAGACAATGCAAGTGTAAACCTTGGATACAAGTACCGATGAATGCGCCTCGTGTTATTCGTATTTTCAAAAAGCAGAAAAAACCTCCTGTTACCCTGCACAAACAACAGACACTTAAGAACATACAGACCAAGAGTCAACATGCGGTGCCTCCTAAAGTAGTTTCTGCATGAGGATCTGAACTTCAAACTGAGCATTGCTCTCAAAGCACGCTTTTGGGTTTGAAACAGATACCGAGACTGGGGGCTGTTTCCCCAGAACAAAATTCCGTAAGACAACAGCGACTAGAAATTAGCATAGTACAGGACCATAAGAGAATGCATGTCAACATGGTGTTTAAGTAGGTACATTCAGAGTGTACACGACGAAATTTAACTTTTCATTCAAGTGAGTCACATGTTCCATCCACCCCAAAGATGAGCTCAAGTATATTCCCAGGATATGATATGTAACATCGTTGATCTATATAATATGGATAACTATACATAGGAAACTTTCGAAAAGTCAACAGTATGTCGATATTTGCAACCTGGCTTAAATATGTTCTATATTGCGGCATTTCCGGTTATACCAGAAGCATGCTTATGTTAAATGTAATACTCCATATATTATGGCATTGAACAAAGATATCACTTCAAAATTTGAAAGTTCAGGAGTTTATAAGTTGATTTCTCCTGTATGTAAAGGAGTGTATATAGGTCAGACTGATCGATCGTTCAAGACAAGATTTAAAGAACAGCAACAATCTCTTTTGAAAAATAAAACGGATTCAACGATTTCAAATCATTGCCGTGAAAACCACCACCCGTTTCCACAAATAGATAACTTTCAAATTACGCACTAATTACCGAAAGGAATCAAACTAACTCACTTAAAATCATTGGAAATTTTTAAACTCAATCATAATGCAAAAGATATCTTGCTGAACGACCAGATTGACTTGATATATTCTCCCATATTTAGTGTATTCAAACAATATTGATTTTTCGAAGAACATTTTATTGTACCAATTTGGGAAATCACCTCGATAAGCCCTTCTTGAGAGATGTTCCTCTTGTCTATTCAGGCACCTGGAATAATTCTTTACCACCCGTAAGCGCAAATCTATAATTATTCTGTACTCAGTTCTTAACTCAATCTGCCCGATGATGGTCTAGTGACCGAAATTGCAATCGCAGTCTTATATTTTTCAAATTATTTTCGTGATAATAAACGTAGTAAATTCAAGATTTGTTTTTGTTCATCATGTTAAATTATCACGTAGTAACGACGGATTCAATCAAATATTTTTCTAATTTTTTGTCAATTTTACAATTTCTGAAAGATAATCAACGACAGCACAAACTGATCAAAAATAGATAAATCAATATAATTGCCTTTGCCAGCTTGCAGACTGTTTCCAATTAAAAAAAGGTGGGACATATATTTAGGAAGAAAAACTGCATTGCACTTCGAGTATTCACTATGAAAAAGTTGTACAACTTCATCAGAAGTTCGATAAAACCACGCCAGCTTTGCGCTTCCAGTATTCCAATAAAGCGATATAATTATATAAGAAAAT
Organism: Cynegetis impunctata; assembly: GCA_030704885.1. NCBI lineage: Eukaryota > Metazoa > Arthropoda > Insecta > Coleoptera > Coccinellidae > Cynegetis > Cynegetis impunctata. The sequence continues at coordinate 174,145 of JARQZK010004396.1, read as the reverse complement.
TAACTTGCTTAATTAAAATTCTTGGATAACAGGTCATTAGTCACAACGAATAGTTTCAGTTTTTCATTTAAAGTTTCGACTCCACGAGTTACCACTGTTCGGGTTCCTAATTTCCAACAGAATGTATTTTAAATAATCTAATCCCGCATCTTTCCTTTTATCTGTGTCGTAAGAATTCGTCCTCTCACGGACCATCCAAAAGACAGGGGATCAATAGGATTACGCTGACGTACTTACTGCTGGCGGTGGTTTTACATACAAAGATTCCAATCTTTTCTTTTTCCTGCGGTCTCATTCCGACTCCCTTTAAATAGGGCCCGTGAGTCCTCATTCTCGTCCACGTAATAAAATGGAGGTGTCCTCCGGAAAACTCGGATAATGCAGGAAGGATTGTCTGATTTGAAATTACGGAAGCAGTCGATATGTTCCTATTCGGTCTCGTCCCTGGGAAATTACCATACGAGACCTCTGGTGCTATGTAGATCGAGCGCCATTTCCTAGTAGGTGCACTTCTTATATGTCTATCTAATGGTAATGGGGATGCATACGAAATCACAAAGACGTGAAAAAATGAAAAGTGTCATTAAGGTGTTATAAAATAAAGAATTCCCTGAAGATATTCGACAAGGAAGAATATGTTGAACTTTAGTTTTACGTGATTATGATGTCTAGTAAAGCATCATTTATGTGATATAATTTTCGTCGGTATAAACAGTCTTCTAATGAAATTACCATAATCTAATGCTTTGAAGTTTGCTGAATACCAATATTATTATGAAAAAAACCCTATCGCAGCGAGTTGCTTTAGAAAATCAGCTTTTCGTAACGCATCCAGTTTAAAAAATCTATTCATTTACAAGAATGAAGTTTATTCGAAATCTAAAAAAAAAATCTCCGTCTATCGTATGAACAATATTTATTTCCTACTCCGGGAGATCAACCCTCAACCAATTTATATCGAAATAAATACCATTGAGATATTATACAAAACTAGTTTCCTACAAATTTTCATTCCTATGGTCCCAAAATTGCCCCTTCTATTGTGTAAATTATTTCCTCCCCAGAGGGGTCACATTATCAAGAAATTTGTACTACTACCTACTGAACTTCTTAAAAAAATCTCCCGGGTTGGTCCTTTCGAAAATTGGCAAGTTATTCAGTAGGTAGGTGCTCCAAACTTGCTTCCTCGGAACTAAAATAAGATAACACGATTACGTAAGTGCCCAGTGGTCACTTCAGGAGACCCCAACAAAATTAGTAATTTCGAATGAAAGGAAACATTTACGTTCAATATATTCATGAAAATGCATAAGTAAGATATAATTAAATAACTTTGGAGCCATTTTTCCACCATTCATAAATAAAAATAACTAATTCACACAGTTTCAGCAGATCCTCTGAGTAGTATCCAACTCCATATAATTATATCGTGTATAGTAAACAAATGCACGTTATACGCGCTTCGACTTTTTTCGGTCTGTCTTCGATGAACATGTCAAATTTTGCTATACTAGACAACCCACAAAACACACTGGTATACTGAAATAGCCAACAAGCAGTTTTACTCATGACTAACAAACTGTGGTCTTCCTAGCTAACCAGTTGCCCTGAGAAAGGGTTATGCTGCACACGCATTTATTCTTTGTATGGCGCTGTTTTCTACGGTAAAATGATTCAATTCATCCCATTTTTGACTTTCACCCTTCACTTTGTTCACTAGATAACGTATTTGTAGGTAAATTTTATTTCTTTTCTTGCTTGAAAGCAACAACTTTCTTTCAGTGAAGTGGAACGTATCTTCTTGATTTTTTGTTTTTTATCTATAAAATCATTATTGAATTTAATTGGCATCTATTAGGTGAAAGTTTATAATCATAACTTTATGAAGAAATAAATAACTAACTTTTCACAGGTTGAAATAAAAATCTATTAATTAAATCTAAAACATTGACTTCATCTCGTATACTTCATCGACTTCATCTATTTATACGAAAAATTGAATATAACAGAGGGGTTCCTAGAGAAACTAAATAACAACAGGCAATTCATTCAGAGCTATTAGTCGGTACATTGAGCAGATTAAGGAGAGGAGAAGGGTTTACTTCAATCTGGTCGTTAACTAGGTTTCCGGAACTTTTATATTTATTGATGTAAAGGGATTCCCAACAGTTGATTTTGTGTAGACTATTTTCTAACTGTAATATTTTATAATTATGATTAAAGGTAAGTTTTTCTTGAATAAGATGGCACGCATAATTAGAATCAGTTTTCTGCTTAATATAGCTACGTTGGTATTCGTGTATTTGAGTTCTGAAATTTCTAATTGTACGGCCTATATATAATTTTTCACAATCGTTACAGTCGAGTCGATAAACATCAGTACGTACATCTCTATGAATTTTTGATTTGTTGTTTTTAATCAATTTTCCAATGCTATTGTTGGTTTTATATGAAACTTTGAAATTTTGTTTACGAAAAAACAATTTCAGGTTTTCGGAAGGTTTGCCTAAGTATGTTAAACTGTTAAATACTGTACTTTTCTCGGAAATAAGTGGGTAAACTTCTGAAATTTCCATTTTGTATTTTTTCCTCTGAATGAGGCTGTCAATCATATTGGGGGAATAACCATTATTTACTGCTATTTGTTTAATTATATGCAATTCCTTTCGGAAATTAGCTTCAGACAACGGAATTTTGAAAAGAGTATGAATCATACTATGATAAGCGGCTAATTTATGAGAAATTGGATGTAGTGATGTGTTATGAATTGTAATATCTGTATGAGATGGTTTATGAAAAACTGAAAATTCGTGTTTGTTGTATTTTTTCGTATTATTCAATAGATTTTTATTTCAACCTGTGAAAAGTTAGTTTTTTATTTCTTTATATAAAATTATGAAATCATTTACTCAAACAAACTGATGTTCATCGATTTTAACAGAAATTTCTAATTTGACGGAAAATTTAATGTAACTGCGGTTCACTTCTCGATTACCTCCGGGGGCGTAACAAAAGTTGAACAAATTTGCATTCGGATATATTGGGTAATACCAATAAAACGTGAACAGGTTTCACAGTGTCAATAATTTCTCAAACTAAACTCATTATCAGGATATTCGGATATAAATGAACGCCGCATATTTAGGAAGCGTGAGACTATCTAGTTCGTGTACGAAGTGAAAATCGATGGGATTCTCTTGTAATGTGATCTTCAAAGTTACAAGTTTCAGGAGGTTCATGTGCTTTTCCAAATAGTTCCTAGTCCGTTCGGAAAGTTGATTACGTTCTCCGGATTCGAGAAGTTTATGAGGTTTTCGTTACGGAGAAAAGTAAAGAGTAGTTACATTGTAAAAATAAAGTTGTCGCTATATAGTTTTAACATTCGCCCTTTCCGTAAGTTTTGAAAAAGCTAATGGGATGTCCGAACCTCCGTCCAAAAATATCTCCGCAATTCCAGCGCAAGAAAATAAAATTAAATAAGCTATATATTTATACGTACAAAGAAAATTTTACACGCCCTTTTGAGCATATTGCGCGCATAGTTAAATTTTATATGAAAAAGAAAAACAAAAAGCTAAATCATATACCGGGTGTAAATTAGTGATGGGCCACCCCTATAACTTTTTAACGGTTTCTTCGATTTTATTGAAATTTGGGTGGTTTATCTCAGACATAATTTTGAATTTTTTCACATACAAAATGAATATGGCTGACTTCCGGTTTCACAGAAAACGATATAAAAATTAAAAACTTAAATGGAACACCCTATATACTTTTACATATTTCAATTCTGAGGCTTGAAATACATACATTCCATCTGTCAAATGTCAATTCTAGCACCGTTTCAATTTTGTTTTTCATTTTGTTTTTTTTATCGTAGATGGCTGCGACGTCGTCTAAATCATAGATAATTGATTCAAAATATCGCCCAAAGCAATAATTTTTCAAAAAATTGATTTTCGTGAAGTTTGTTAACGATTAAATTCTTTTTCGAACCAAAACTCAGTTTTTTAAATAGAAACATACATGGGCCACCCTATATATCAAAAAGCTCCTTCAAATTCCTTGAAAATGATTCACACATCAGTTTTCTCAATTTCTAAATAACGAAGTTATTATTAAAAATCTTATTCTTATTAGTTCCCTTTGCTCCTGAGACCGACCCTGTTCACGAAATATGAAAAAATTGTTTGATAGATGGAATGTATGTATTTGAAGCCTCAGAATTAAAATATGTAAAAATATATAGGGTGTTCCATTTGAATTTTTAATTTTTATATCGTTTTCTGTGAAACCGGAAGTCAGCCATATTGATTTTGTATGTGAAAAAATTCGAAATTATGTGTGAGATAAACCACCCAAATTTCAATAAAATCGAAGAATGCGTTAAAAAGTTATAGGGGTGGCCCATCACTCATTTACACCCGGTATATATATATATATATATATATATATATATATATATATATATATATTATATATATATATATATATATATATATATATATATATATATATATATTTATATATATATATATATATATATATATATATATATATATATATATATATATATTCATAGGCGCCGACTTCATGGGGCTTGGGGGGGGCCGAGCCCCCCCAAAAATTATATTGGGGGGCGGAGCCCCCCCAATAATTTAAGCAACTTAACTCCGTAAAAATGACGCACCTGAGTTAAAAGATTGGTTAGGGCGTTCGGGGTATAAGTGGACGTCCCACGATATTCAAAACGAGATCATTGATCTACTAGGAAAGTCTGTGTTGAGTAAGGTATTGGCTTCAATCAAGAAGACTGAACATTTTTCTATTATGGTTGATGAAACAAGTGATTCTTCGATTGACGAACAAGTGTCATTTTGTATTCGTACTGTAGATGATTCCTTAATCATCAACGAAGACTTTATTGGCTTATACGAGACCCCTAACACTGAATCACAAACTCTGTTCAGTATTTTGAAAGACATTTTTGCTCGTCTTGATTTGTCAATGGATAACTTAAGAGGACAGTGCTATGATGGTGCCTCGAATATGAGTGGTGAGTTCAAAGCAATGAAAAAGTTAGTTTTGGATATTCAACCAAAAGCACGTTATGTGCACTGCACTGCCCACAGTTTAAACTTGGCAGTTGTAGACAGTCTCCGCCATCTTACGTCTATGAAGGATATTATGGCTTTATCCAAGGACTTAATAAACACCGTAAGGGAATCCAACAAAAGGATGGGACTTTTCAGAAGCATACGCTGTGAGAGCGCCAACGACCAAGCTGGTCTACGACCCCTTTGTCCGACTCGATGGACTCTGCGAGCTTCTTGACAATATTGAAAAACTTTAACGAGCTTCTATAGTTTTTTGAAACATTTTCTGCAGAGGACAAAACAGAGGCAGGTTACAAATGTGCAGGCTACCTTGAGTCAATGTTACAATTCAAGACTTATTTCTTTTTGCGTCTTTATTGCCATGCAATGAATCCAGTAGAGGATGTCAATGAAAAAAATCTAATGCCCTCATCTAAGTGTTGCTGATCTAGAAAAAATATATGAGGGCTTGATTTGTATCTGCAATGAAAGGCGTGATAGTTTTGAACACTTTTGGGAATTGTGTTTAAAAGAAAAACCTTCACAAGTTGATGATCCTTCGCTTCCTCGGAATCGACGTGTACTAAAGAAGTATAAGAACAATGAAACCAGCTCGCCGCACACTTTCAAAACCCCAAAAGACCACTACAAAGCTCTTTATATTGAAGTTTGTGAAACGGTGCAATCTTGCATTACTGAGTGGTTTGCATCAACTGGACTCACACAGGTCATTGCAGTTGAACAAGAGTGCTTGCTTTTACTGAATAGAGGTGAAACAAATTTTGAAAAATCAACTGAGTTTTTCAAAAAAGACATTGAGAGACTGCGGTTACACTTGAATAAGTTAGCCGATATCGCTAATAAAAAACAACTAGTGTTAAAAACATGCGTGATGTAAGAAAGTACATTACACAAGAGTCTGCAGTTGGAGAAATGCTATGTGAAGTAGTGAAGTGCATAAAGCTTCTCCAAATAGTTCCAATCACGACAGCAACAGCAGAACGGTTATTCAGCGCCCTTAGACGTCTGAAGTCATATCTTCATCAACTACAGGGCCGGCCTAAGGCGAAAATTGCAAGTGTGCTAGAGTCAAATTTCATTCCCCTGCCGGGGGCTCTGGAGGGTATGGAATTTTTTAAAATTTAAGGTCCGAAAACACAGTTTATGTTAACTTTTTGCGTATATATATATATATATATATATATATATATTTTTGGTGCCAAGCATTATATAAAGTCACGAAACTATCTTGGTCCCAGGTCGAACTTTGCTAATCGCACCCATTTTAATAAGCAGGATTGCTAAGTCAAAAGCTGCAAATAATCAAACAAGAACTAACGTAGCTACACTAGTGAAAATAAGAGAATATACCCGAAAAATTTGTGAATGGGAATGTGAGAAGAAATTCGGAAGAAGTTTAGGTAGGTACCATAATTTTCAGAGACATAAAAATTGAATTATAGTAACAAAGGAAGTACAGAAAACAAAGAGGACTGTGTATTGGAATAATTGTGAAGCATGATGGAAAAAATTCCAAAACTAAAACAAAAACCATATTGAATGTTAATGAAATATGAAGTTAAAGAAAATAATGTGAAGAAAAACTAATTATTCAATCGACACATAAAAAAATTGAATAAAATAAAATAATATTAATTATCCAAAAAACGGAGACGAGCTTCAATACTTTCATATTCACAAATGAGCGATGGATGAATGCTTTCATATATAGTGTGTACGCTTCATAGAAACGAAAAAAAACTCTATCGCAGCGAGCTGCACTAGAATAGCAGGTTCTCGTAACGTATCCAGTTACGAAGTATATTTCCAAATTCAAGAAAAAATGCGCTCGCTAATGTGAGAAATGAAAGAATATTTCTTTCCTCCCCGGTGGATCAACCCCCAACCAATTCGTACCAAAACCAATCACATCCAAGTTATACGAAACTAAGTACTCTATTTCTATAAAATTGAGCCGTTTGAACAAGATTGATTTCCTCCTCCGGGTGGGTCAACCCTCCAACCAATTTATATAGAAATAAATAACATTCAAGATATCGTACGAAACTACCTACCTACAAAGTTTCAACCCTTTGGTACCAAAATTGCGCCTTCTATCGTGTAAACAAGATTTATTTTCCTGGGGGGTCAACCCGAAACTACCTAACCATAAATTTTCAATCCTATTGCTACAAAATTGCGAGCTTTATCGTGTAGATAAGATTTATTTTTCCCCCTGGGGGGTCAACCCCACAACCAATTCGAACCAAAAACAAATCTAAGATATCGTACGAAACTACTCAATTACAAACTTTCAACCCTATTGCTTCAAAATTGCGCCCGTTATCGTGTAAACAAGATTTATTTTGCCCCCAAGGGGTCAACCTTCCTACCAATTGGAACCAAAAGAGGCTACCTATTTACAAACTTTCAACCCTATTGCTTCAAAATTGCGCCTGTTATCGTGTAAACAAGATTTATTTTCCCTCAGAGGGGTCAACTCCCCAACAAATTCGAATCAAAAACAATCCCATCCAAGTTATGCGAAACTAGCTATTTACAAACTTTCAACCCTATTGCTTTAAAATTGCGCCCGTTATCGTGTGAACAAGATTTATTTTGCCCCCATGGGGTCAACCTTCCTACCAATTGGAACCAAAAGAGGCTACCTATTTACAAACTTTCAACCCTATTGCTTCAAAATTGCGCCTGTTATCGTGTAAACAAGATTTATTTTCCCTCAGAGGGGTCAACTCCCCAACAAATTCGAATCAAAAACAATCCCATCCAAGTTATGCGAAACTAGCTATTTACAAACTTTCAACCCTATTGCTTTAAAATTGCGCCCGTTATCGTGTAAACAAGATTTATTTTCCCCCCAAGGGGGTCAACTCCCCAACAAATTCAAACCAAAAACAATCCCATCCAGGATATCATACGAAGCCACCAATTTACATACTTTCAACCCTATTGCTTCAAAATTGCGCCCGCTATCGTGTAAACAAGATTTATTTTGCCCCCAGGGGGGTTCAACCCCCCAACCAATTCGAACCAAAAACAATCCCATTCAAGATATTATGCGAAACTACCTACTTACAAACTTTCAACCCTGCTGCTTCGAAATTGCGCCCGTTATCGTGTAAACAACGCTAAAATACATAAGCACATACATACGAACATATATATATATATATATATATATATATATATATATATATATATATATATATATTTCTATATCTATATATATATATATATATATATATATATATCTATCAAATTTTTTCTTTTACAAAAATTGGTCAATTTAATGCCCCTCCAAAAAGCTTGAGTGTGCGGCTGCATACTTCGCACACCCCTTAGGCCGGCCCTGATCAACTACTTTATATTCGGTAATTCAGTCAGACGGTCGACATTTGCACCTTTCTGAAGACACCCTAGCCCTAATAATGGTATTATTTAATGTTAATGTTAAAATTTCAGTTTCGATATATTAGTACTAGTTTAGTACTATATTTCTTTATTACTATAGTACTGTATTAGTTATTTTCAAATACTTAAGTATGTTTATATTTATTATTTTATAAAACTTGAATATTTTGAAAGCATTAACATTGAGATGTCGTTTTTATTTAATGAAACCTGAGCATTATTCAAAGTAAGCTTAGATAAGCTATTTCTCTAATCAAAGTGCTCTTATTATCGGACAGCAATATTTTATGTTTTATTCTTTTATTATGATAGTTTAAGATTTATTTAAATATAATTTCAGTTTCTTCAGAGCTATATATTCACTGCTCCCTAATAGTCTATAAGCATTATAACTATAAATTAAATAAGATTTTTATGAAAATACCATGCTTTTCAAAGTCAGAAAATGTGTCAGGCTTGTCGTTTTTCCCGGAGTGTCCAGTTATCGAGAATCAAGTTTTTGGGGTTCTGATGTTGTTCATGTGACTGTTTCAAACTCACTATTTTTCATCTAAAATTTAGAAAATTTCCCGGAACAAGACCCCCGGTATGGGCCCCCCCAATATTTTTTATAAGTCGGCGCCTCTGTATATATTTATATATATATATATATATATATATATATATATATATATATATATATATATATATATATAGTATATATATATATATATGTATATATATATATATGTATATATATATATATATATATATATATATATATATATAATATATATATATATATATATATATATATATATATATATATATATATATATATATATATATAGTATGCATGGATGAGGTGCCCAAGAGAAAAAACATTTTTATTTTCAGTCATAGCGAAAATAGCATATTGTTTTCTTAGAAGTAAAAGTGATACTTTTTGTGGCGAGACAAAATGTTTTTAGTCGGGCCACAAAAAATGCTCGTCTCCGAATAAAACATGTGATTTTTTCCGAAAACGGTGTTCAAACGATAGAATTAAGATGATATTTTCAAAAAGGATTAGATGTGAAAAACGTAAAACTAGATTGCTCTGCCAACTGGTTTTGTAGATGTCAAGGCAACACAAATTTGACAATTCGACAGAATAATTGCCAGAAACATTTAAAGTCACTTATCTACGCATTATAGGACTGTGCGTTTTTGGTAAGTACCCGAGTATTAAGAAATGACTTGTTGTATTAAAATATATAAAATGTTTCTTACAGATTACATTATCTCGGATTCGGAACCCAACTGTACGCCGCTCGACGTTCTTGAAATTGCCGTGAGCGTACAAAAAAGTGTACTTTTTTTTACGCTCACGGCCGGACAAAAAAGTAAAATCAAAAGGAAGTCTGTGAAATCAAACTTCAACATTGAGCACTGAGGTTGAAAAAGTCGTCATTTTTTGACGTTTGCGGAAAAATGTTATTCTTGATGCAAAGTTTTGCTTGTTCTATTAAAATTCAATTTTTGTAAAACCTGTTACATTTTATATTCTATTTCATGTGAAACCCTATGAATTTTTGCACCAAGTTGAGAAATGTAATACTAATCTAATTAGTATCTAGTTTCTTTATTAATTTTTATAATCCATTCCTCACAACCAGTACATTTGGTTATTTTTTATTAAATAAATTAATTGCGTACCTGTACGAAACAGCTCTAATACCTCAGCTTTTTACAAGATTAGCATAATTGAAAAAGAATGACAATTTGAAAATTATTTAACGAAGTTGACAGTTACCTAGGAATATAGCAAAAGTCACTCACTAGATTCTTATTACAATTTCGAACTTAGTGCAAAAATTCATAAGGTTTTACATGAAATTTAATATAAAATGAATTAGGTTATGAAAAACTTGAATTTTAATTCATTTCATAGGGTTTTTGAATCGAGAATAGAGTTTTCGCTTAAAATTTAGAATAAAAATGTTTCTCTTCCTGGGCACCTTATCCCGTGGACACGCTGTATATATATATATATATATATATAGAATATGCGTTGAATTTTTGCATCACTCAAGTTGGAATATACCACTACGAGACTTTCAGAATAAAAACAGTGTCTCAATTTCATTGATAAAGGGGACAAAGATCTCTGAAACGTCTGAAGACAAGTTTTTGAATAAATTGACCTCTTATAACCAAAAATTTCCTTTCTTATATATATATATATATATATATATATATATATATATATATATATACAGTGGCGCACCCGGGGGGGAGCCATGGGGCTGCAGCCCTCCCCCAAGATTTATAATAGTCACAAAAGAATTTGAGGAGTAAATGTTGTTTCTTACATAAATTCTACATGTCGATTAAGCGAATTTTGTACATTAGTACAATAGGTAAATATATGTTTTGTTTCATATACAACATATATGTAAGTCTTTATTTAATGAATAAATTAATTAATTTCTTACTTAAATGTTACATTTTGATGCAGCCTCCCCCCGAAACTCAATCCTGGGTGCGCCCTTGTATATATTTATATATATATATATATATATAATATATATATATATATATATATATAATACCTATATATATATATATATATATATATATATATATATATATATATATATATATATATATATATATATATATATATATATATATATAATTATATATATATATATAATACTATATATATATATATATAAATATAATATATATATATACCTATAATATATATATATATATATATATATATATATATTATATATATATATATATATATATATATATTTAAATATATTTATACCTATATATACATATATATAAATATATATATATTTATATATGTATGTATATATAACGATCAAAACGAGCAATTATTATACATATGTATCTGAGAAACGATTTCGATGAAGTAAGTGTTGCATTTAGATAGGGTTTTGTTTTTAAAGTTTACTTACATGGTTCTATTTTTTGTGAAAACTCATGGTTACACACAAAAAAGTATCTAGCCTCTGGTCGGGTTTCATGCTGACAATTTGATATAGTGTCATCTCGTCAATTTTTGTGGTACTTATATTGTTCCACATAGATGAAAATCAACTGTTACCTTAAAATTGTTCGAGATGGGGCTATATATGACATCATCCAAATCTTGGATGTTTTTATTTTGGTTGAACCAAGAATACGGTTCATTTTACATTTGTAGTTAATATGTATACATCACAATGTCTAGAAAACTTTCGAGGAAAACATTCAACTTTAATTTACATCCGTATTTAAGTATATTCTCTAAAGACGCATGATTCAAAAAGAATACAGAGTGTAGCTAGGTCGCCAAGGTACTTTATACGATAAAATGTGTTACAAATACGATTTTTTAAAAAAATAAATTTAAAAAAAAAATTGTTTTATAGAGAGACTACTCTGATGCTTTCACCATTTTGTACAGTCACTGTTAACGTTGATTCTCAAATTTTTCAAGAATTACGGTCGATTTTCGACCACTGGGCTACCATTATCGTATATCGATCAATAATTTCAGATCCTATAAGAGTAGACTTATCTTCCATGAACAGTTTTTCCGATTATAATGTTCTGAAGTGGTTTTTCTTCTCATTCCACTCTTTTTATTTCTGCCCATTTTGTTAAATCACAAAATTTAGTGCACGAATAAAACTCCACTTCTGCTAATGAGAGAATTCCAATAAAACAGAGATTCGATTTTAATCTAAATTGAAAACTACCTTTTTTTCGAATGCTAGAATGGGCACTGCAGAATTCTAATGGTTCCATAAATTCTTTCGAAGTTAAAAAAAAGTCCTTAGTTCTAATTAAAACTTTTAACAGGTCAGAGCGTTGATTGGGAAAAAGCCGGTGTGGATAATGAAAAGTTAAGTGTTCTATCTAATCCCCTTACCAATAATTGATGTATGTAGATGGCTCAACAATATTAATTATGTATGAATATATTTTTGTCAATGAAATCTTTTTACCATTCATTTATATTGTTACTATGTGATCTCTTACTTTAAGATTGTCTGTCCTAAGAAAAATATTCTACTGACAATTCCACTCATGTATAATAATTCCCATTTGAGAGAACGAAAATCGTAGTTTGCTATCGAATAAATAGGAAGGTACAGAAATGCAAGTGGATAAAAATATCGGATAAATTACGTTACCTTACCAACGCTAGCAATTATTCGTTTAGCAAGCGTTGCATCAGTTTGACAATTGTAAATGTCGAAAACAGAATTTTACAACAAATACCTAATATTCCAGTAAATATGTTGAGATTTGGAAATATTAGCGAGGCAGAAATAATAAGGGAGATCGAAAAATCAACTCCTGAAAATACAAAAAAAACTCATTCTTCCATTTGGAATCAATTTAGCGAATTTTGTAAACAACGAAACTTCAATTTGGAAACCGAACAGTCAGTGGAAAATGTGGCAGGAATATTGATGGACTGGGGCTTTAATATGAAGAAACAGAATGGGAAAGATTATAAAGAGTATGTGGTGAAAACAAATGTGGAACACAACCGCGAAAATGTTGCAAACCATGTATTTCGAAAAATTTAATGTTATTTTCAATCCTTTCACTGATTTGGCATTAACAATAATTCATGGAATTGTCCTACCAAATACCACGCGAGCTCAGATTTAGCAGGATATTTTTTGTGGTTGTTTTCGAATACTTACTTCCATTGGCAATTTAACTCGTTCTGTTCAGACAGCTCTCGTTAAATTGCCAATGAAAGTAAGTATTCGAAAACAACGACGAAAAAATATCCGGCTAAATCTGAGCTCTAGTGGTATTACCCCCGACAATTCGACTCATGTATAATAATTCCCATTTGAGAGAACAAAAATCGTAGTTTGCTATCGAATAAATAGGAAGGAACAGAAATGCAAGTGGATAAAAATATCGGATAAATTACGTTACCTTACCAACGCTAGCAATTATTCGTTTAGCAAGCGTTGCATCAGTTTGACAATTGTAAATGCCGAAAACAGAATTTTACAACAAATACCTAATATTCCATTAAATATGTTGAGATTTGGAAATATTTGCGAGGCAGAAATAATAAGGGAGATCGAAAAATCAACTCCTGAAAATACAAAAAAAAAGTCATTCTTCCATTTGGAATCAATTTAGTGAATTTTGTGAACAACGAAACTTCAATTTGGAAACCGAACAGTCAGTGGAAAATGTGGCAGGAATATTGATGGACTGGGGCTTTAATATGAAGAAACAGAATGGGAAAGATTATAAAGAATACGCGGTGAAAACAATGTGGAACACAACCGCGAAAATGTTGCAAACCATGTATTTCGAAAAGTTTAATGTTACTTTCAACCCTTTCACTGATTTGGTATTTAAGAAATCCCGTGATGCACGTAACTCTAAACGAAAAAACTTACAAGGTAATTTAGAAAAACGTAAAAATAGTTCAGTAGCATTAACTAAAAGTGAAATTGTTAAAATGGCATTAATATGGGATGAGAATAGTCCCATAGGTCTTTTAAAAAGATTTTTTCATATAGCTGCATATGAGTTAGCTTGGCGAGGAGGCGAAGCTGCAATTTGCAAATAAAGGTGATTTAACTGATCGCATTGAATATAATACAGTTTTTTCCAAAACATGTCAGGGTGGCTCAAACAAGTGCTGCGATAGTAAATGGCTAATAAAAAATATAGAAAACCCTAGCATATGCCCAGTAACATTGTTTTATAAAATATTATCACATAGACCGAACCATATTACAACTGATAGATTATTTATAACTCCCAATCCGTTTTGGAAAAATAATTCATCAAGAAGCTGGTACAAAAATATTCCTATAGGAGTCAACGAAATTCTTAAGTGGACGAAAATTTCAGCTGGAAAAATTGGACTGGATACACAGAATAAAAAAATTTCTAATCATTCTCATCGCTCAAGCGCCGTGTCAACTTTAGCTAAAGCAGGTATTAATGAACAAGAATTAATTAAAATAACTGGACATTCCTCTTCCAAGTTTATAAAGCCCTATTTACAACTTGATAATGAGCATCATTCGCATCTTGTAACAAATCTCCGAGATAAAACTTTGGATAATGAATTAGCCACAGTGTCAACAACATCCATGTCAATGTCGAAAACAATATCTGCATCAGTAAAGGAGAAATTGTCCACTGAACCAATTGTATATAATAATTGTATTTTTAACAATTGTTCTTTCTAAACATTATTCTTCTAGTTATTGTTATTTTAGTTTGTTGAATAAAGTTTAATAGAATTGAGTTCTCTATTTTGTTTCCTTATTTTCAGTATGTTCATTATGTTAAGTAGGTTATTAGGCTTAAAGGGACCTCGGTCCTCAGCCTTTTCAATGTCTAATAATAACAATAATTCATGAAATTGTCGTACCAAATACCACGCGAGCTCAGATTTAGCAGGATATTTTTTGTGGTTGTTTTCTCATACTTACTTTCATTGGCAATTTAACTCGATCTGTTCAGACAAAATCACTCGAGCTACGCTCTCGTGATTTTGTCAGAACAGCTCTCGTTAAATTGCCAATGAAAGTAAGTATTCGAAAACAACCACGAAAAAATATCCGGCTAAATCTGAGCTCTAGTGGTATTACCCCCGACAATTTTTTGACGTTTCTTAAAACCAATGAAATGCTTCTTTATTTGTCAAAACAGTAAGTTTTAACCAATGATGTCATAATTATAGTGGGAATAAATCTTTTGTGATTATTCTCGGGAATAATCACTGTAGCTTTTATTTGCTTAGCAAGTGTCAGATAGTTGTCAAAATAATTACCTAATTGTGTCAACGCGATTATATAAAATGGATGAAAATCATCGGTTTAGTACCTTTTCTGATGCAGAAATAACAAAAAATATTTCAGAAACTACTTCGAAAAACAATCTAATAAGTAATCAGTCTATATGGAGAAAATTTAAGACCTTCACCAAAGAAAGAAATTATATTCTGGATCAATCTACTACAACAGCTACTCTGGCATTGATTTTGAAAGATTCGGCTTATAACATGAAAAGAAAGGACGGAAATGATTATAAAGAAGCAGTAATAAAGACAATGTGGAATAAAACGGCAAAATTAGTTCAAGAACTTTACTTTAATAAGTATAACAGGTCATTTGATCCTTTCAATGATATAGAATTCAAAAATGCTCGAGATGCAAGAGATGCAAAAAGAAAAATTTTACAAAAACATCCTGAAAAGCACAAACAAAGTTCGGTGGCACTTTCTAATACAGAATTGTTGAATCAAAAAATAATCTAGTCAAATATAACTCGCGAGTTCGATAAATTATAGAAAATAATTTGACAGGTTTTGTTCAAACTTGTTGCCATTTGGAAATAGCCACTCGAGCCCTCCGGGCTCTCGTGACTATTGCCTGGCAACAAGTTTTGAAAAAATCTCACTCTCTTGTTATATTATTACTGATTATATAACTCATGTATGAATAAGTCAATAGAATCCTTGATTTTGCATAGTTACTGCGTATTGATAAGTGAATATACCCTTGACGACGTGATATAATCGTTTTGGTGTTTCGCCTCGTGTCAAAATGTGAATGTTTACATATTGACGATGTTTTAACGTTTGTCAAAAAAAATTAATATTTTCTATTCGTTATATAATCGTAACGAATACCACTCGAGCAATCGAAAATAATCGATTATACTGACCTAACAATAATGTGATATTATAACTGAATATATACCGGATGTTAAAAAATAACGTTCCAATATTTTGGGAGCTTATTCTAGACCTCGAAATTATAAAAAGTTTCATATAAATATGGGTCCGCAAATGAGCCGTTTTGGAGATATAAGCGATTTTCGGTTATCAAACTTTTAACTACTAGCGCAACCAAATACGATAAATTACAGAAGATTTTTGAATTGTAGTCTTTTACAGAAGATGTTCCATATGACCACCGTCCATTTCAAGGCAGGAAGAACGTCGTCGCATGAATGAATTACGTACTCTTTCGAAAAGACCTGGTTGTGTTCGGATCGTTTGACAGGATAGTTCAATCCGATGTTGCAACCCTTCGATGTTATTTACTGACGTTGCATACGCTAAACTTTTCAAATAACCCCAAATGCAGAAGTCTAAAAGATTCAATTCGGCGTTTCTAGGGCTCGTAGCACTTCCGGCCGAAAAGATACAACCCTTCAAAGTCGCCCTAAAAACTCCCACAAGTCCAAGTGTGATAAAAAAAATTCGCGAAAAAGGAGGTTGGCTTAAAAATTCATTTATTTACCTACCTTCAAAATTATGCGATTTTTTGTGGGACATAGAATTTTACCAAACTATAGTTTCCGACTATATTTGGCCCGTATAAAACGAAAATGCTATCAGCTTTTTCCTCGGGCGAATATCTTGACCGTGAGACCGTGAGTCAAAGTGATAAAAAAAATTTCGCGAAAAAGGAGGTTGCTTTAAAAATTCATAAGTACTAAATACGGAAAGGAATCTCTATTCTGCTTAAAACGGTCTCTTCAAAAAAGATCATTCTATCAAAAAAAAATATCACAACCTCGTAGCACTTCCGGCCGAAAAGTTACAACCCTCCAAAGTCGCCCTGAAACGGCACTATATCGCAATATTTTCATCCCTTTACCTTCAAAATTATGCGATTTTTTGTAGGACAGAGAATTTCACCCAACTATAGTTTCCGCCTAAATTTGGCCCGTAGAAAACGAAAATGCTATCAGATTTTTCCACGGGCGAATATCTTGACCGTGAGACTTGTCAAAGTGATAAAAAAAATTTGGCGAAAGAGGAGATTGCTTTAAAAATTCATAAGTTCTAAACACGCGAAGGAATCTCTATTCTGCTTAAAAAGGCTCGTTCTATCAGGAAAAAAATTTACAACTTTGTAGCACTTCCGGTCGAAAAGTTACAACCCTTCGAAGTCGCTCTAAAAACGCCCAAAAATGGCCAAATATCGCAATATTTCCATGCCTTTATTTCAAAATTATGCGATGTTTTGAAGAACACAGTTTTTCACCAAACTATAGATTCCGACTATATTTTCCCCGTAGAAAACGAAAATGATATCAGTTTTTTCTTCGGGCGAATATCTTGTCCGTGAGACTTGTCAAAGTGATGAAAAAACTTTCGCGAAAAAAGATGTTGCTTTAAAAATTCTAAACACGGAAATAAATCTCTATTCTGCTCGAAACGGTCTCTTTAAAAAGGATAATTATATCAGGAAAAAAATTTACAACCTCGTAGCACTTCCGGTCAAAAAGTTACAACCCTTCAAAGTCGCCCTAAAAACGCCCAAAAATGGCCAAATGTCGCAATATTTCCATGCCTTTATCTTCAAAATTATGTGATTTTTTGTAGGACGTAGAATTTCACCAAACTATAGTTTCCGACTTTATTTGGCCCGTAGAAGACGAAAATATTATCAGTTTTTTTCTCGGGCGAATATCTTGACCGTGAGACTTGTCAAAGTGATAAAAAAATTCGAGAAAAAGGAGGCTGCTTTAAAAATTCATAAGTTCTAAACACGAGAAGGAATCTCTATTTTGCTTAAAATGGTCTCTTTAGAAAGGATCATTCTATCAGGAAAAAACAACGCAGTGTTATATTTTTCGAAGTATTTTTGTGATAATAAACCTAGTAAATTCAAGTTTTTTTTTTGTTTTTAGTTTAATTTTACTTTCTTCTCTCTTAAGTTATTATTGTGACATTTCTCACTTTCAATATCGACACGCATACATTCTAAACCAGAACAACAAAAAAATCGCCATAGAATCATGTTGAAGGAATTTGAAAGAGCTTTTTGATATACAGGGTCGCTCATGTATGTTTCTATTTAAAAAACTGAGTCTTGGTTCGAAAAAGAATTTAATCGTTAACAAATTCCACGAAAATGAATTTTTTAAAAAATTATTACTTTGGGCGATATTTTAAATCAATTATCTATGATTTAGACGACGTCGCAAACGACAAAATTGAAACGGCGCTAGAAATGACATTTGACAGATGAAATGTATGTATTTGAAGCCTCAGAATTAAAATATGTAAATATATAGATGGTGTTCCATTTAAATTTTTAATTTTTATATAGTTTTCTGTGAAACCGGAAGTCAGCCATACGGATTTTATATGTGAAAAAATTATGTCTGAGATAAACCACTCAAATTTCAATAAAATCCAAGAATTCATTAAAGAGTTATAGGGGTGGCCCATCACTCATTTACACCCGGTATATATAATATATATATATATATATATATATATATATATATATATATATATATATATATATACGATCAATTATTATACATATGTATCTGAGAAACGATTTCGATGAAGTAAGTGTTGCATTCAGATAGGGTTTTGTTTTTAAAGTTTACCTATATGGTTCTATTTTTTGTAAAAACTCATGGTTACACACAAATAAAAGTATCTAGTCTCTGGTCGGTTCTCATGCTGACAATTTGAGTTTTACAATTTATAGTTATCCTTGTGACATTTCTCACTTTCAATATCGACACGCATACATTCTAAACCAGAACAACAAAAAAATCGCCATAGATTATCTCCATCAAGTCCTGCAATTTATCTGCCCA